>JAAAKQ030119114.1:0-13832 GCA_010016005.3 Zanna intricata | reverse complement strand
TTTCACACACGCTACAATTCATTCATCTCATCCCTCTGAAGATATACTTAATTGTGGTTCCGGAGGTTTAAAAAAAATAAATAAATAAATTTAGTCTTTCTGAATATAATACTGTATATACAAGACAGCATATAACAATTTTTATTTGGTATTTTTTTTAAACCGTAAATCTTATTTTTCAAGATTAATAAAAATAAATTATGATATTGGATTTAAAAATAAAATAATAATTTATATTTATATATATATATATATATATATATTACCAGTATTAATGATAATCATATCCACTCATGTCGTTAGTTCCTTTACAATTTTCTAAAATCATTCTTGTATTTTTTAATATCCATAAGCCAGTGTCTGTGTACCGTTCACAATGGATTTTTTACGATCGAATGGAGAACTAGCCATTTTATTACACTTTAGTCTCATGAAGATGAAAGATAATCTGACTGAAGATAATGGGAATTTATAATTATAACATATTTGTATGTCACTGATTAAGTTATAATCGGTGGTAATATGGAAATGAGATTGGAATTTGAAACTGTAGGTAATGATCCGGCTAATATCACAGAATGTTGTCTTATAATTAACGATACTGTTGCCCGATATACACCGCTCGAATTAAAATACCTTAAAAGGTAATTTAAGGTATACGAGTATTATTAGTAAGGCTACATAGATTATTCATTTATTTTCATTTTTTCTTTTTGTAGTCTTAGATAATAGAGATTTCCCGGGATAAAGAAATCATTTTCGGATGAATTCTACGGAATTGTCATTATTAATTTTAATTTCAATTTTCCCGTGACTTTGGAAAAAGGTCCGAAGATTAAGGATACGTAGAATTAACGAACCTACTCTATTAGAGTGTTATAAAGTTCTTAAGTTTGAAAATTCATGGTGTTTCTATTTCTTCGTCGGAATTCCGGAAGATCTACTATCGGGCGGTAGGACTTTGTGGTGATAATTTAAAAGACTTGACAGAGGTTTGAAATGTTTTAAAAAGTAGTAAAATTGAAGCGATCTCTTTCGTTATTAATTAAATTTATTCGAAATATTATGGACTTCTCGATTTAAATAAAAACGTAAAATGTAATTTGACATATGAATTTTCCGATCAATAAACCCATACGTTAATGAGTGTGTACATCCTGAAAGAAACAGAGTGTACTCTTATATCGAGGATTAAGCAAAATTATTTGTGAATTGGAGGGGACAAAGATTTTTACTTTCGAATTCGAATTATCTCTGGTGTTTGAGTCGAAGAATTTAATGAATGTCTAGCGTTATAAATGTATGGTTTTATTTTTGTGTTTGCAGATAAGAACATCTTGCTTAGGGGGTAATATTGATGAGCTTTTTTTGACAAATTATACAAGCGTTCAAAAAACTTTTATGTTTGAAAATTATTTGAAGAATTAAAAAATTAATCTGCTGAAAATTATAGTATTATCTAAGACATGGATTTTAGAAAAGGAAATTAATTTGTATGAAATCAATAATTAAAATTGTGCGAGCTCTAACTATGTCAAAGCCAGTTATTTGGAATGATATAACTTACGTTGATGCTAATCTTATCTCGATAGGCTATCGCAAGCAGTCGACGGTTCACCGTCGCTTTGATTGAATTAAATTTAATGTTGTTGCTTTCTGTAGATATCATGATTATTCCGAATTTATTTTAATTTAGAAAATAAAAATAATTTTATCACAGTTAGATAACATCGGTTATACAATTATAACTAGAGATATCATTAATTTATTCGATTATAAAAATTGTGTAGACGGTTTATATTGTCTAGCTGGACCTTTTAAATTCTAAGTAAAATTAATTATGCATCCTTCATGGAAAAACGCGTGTTTATATGTATATTAGATTAATTAGTTAAATTTTGTTTTTCCACTGCAGTTGACCATGATAAATAAAACACATTTTTCATAAATTTATTTTTTAAACAAAAGTTTAAAAAATTATTGATGTTGTCACTGATGTTAATATAACAAACCATTCATTCATTACATACTCTTGACTGAGTAACAGAATTTTAGTAAACAAAAAGATAAATTTAAGAAACAAAATATATTTTATAAGCTTAAAAAATAAATTTCAAACTGATAATTAAAAGGAATTGTATGGCATCATAGATTTTAATAAAGCCTTCCAATTTTTTATTTATTTATTTTTTTGTTACAGATTTGCACGATCACATATTTAATAAAAATTAATTGTTTTGTATATTTAAAGAAAATGGAGATGCCTTAGAAATAGAATTAGCAAAGAGATAAGTTACAAAATTTTTGTTACACATTTTTCTTCAGTTTAATAGAAACGTAATATTTCTTCTCATAACTGCTTCTAATATTTTTAAACAAATTTTTTACAAGTAAAATGTTTATTGAACTTAATAATTTTATGAAGCACGCCCTGTTGGTATGAATATATTATGATTAAATAATTAAACCCATATACTCGCGCGCGCGCGCGCGCGCGCGTGTGTGTGTGTGTGTGTGTGTGTGTGTGCACATTGCTTGTGTGTAAATGCTTGATAAAATAATGAAAATATAAGGTAAAATATTTTATTGATAAAATTATTATGAATGGTAAACAAAAAATTATGGCTTTAACATTTTTTAATATAAAACTAAAACTTTACAAAACAATAGCAAATATAAAATTTAATAAAAAATGTTAATTAATAGATAACACCTAAAAAAATAAACATTAAAATTAAGAATTACACAAAATAAGCAGATATTATTAAAGAGAAATGCGAAATAGTTTGAATAAAAAACGATATTAAAACCTTATATAATAAAAAGAATAATTTGAATACATAACTTTATATTGTTCATTCAGAATTAATATTTGAAACTGATTACATGATTTTTAACATAATTTATGATATATTCGAGCATAGAATTAATGAAATAATAAATATATCACTATGAATAAAAAATTTAATAATCTAAAATATGATTATACTGCGCATAATAGGAATATAAGTAAAAAAAAAGAAAAGTTGGTAAGTAGGTTTAATTATTTAATCATAATTTATTGTACTTTATAGATTTAAGATGGCAAACTCCACTACAGGCTACCACCCCCTCTCTGGGGGGTTAATTAATTATCCTTCAATCTGTTTATGTATTTTCAATTTTTAATTATAAATTAGATCTATTAATTACTTTTCTCACATAATTATGTAATGTTATATGTTCTGAAAATTTTCTTGTTTGGTTTGATTGAAAGTGAAAGTTATTTTATAAATCTGAAACGAATCCAGCAAATTTCAAAAATGAATTGAAGGATTAAAACAAGATGAAGCAATGCAAATTAATTTAAAATCTTACTTGTATGTGCGATATGATGAGACTGCATGATAAACAACATTATTATAAATAATAATAATAAATGGGATTAATATTAATAATAGTAATAATTATTATTATTATATTAAATGATAAAACATATAAATATTCTGTAAAAGAAATCGTACAATAAGTTACTTAAATAATATTACTGTTATTTCATTTACTTTAATTGCTTTGTTATAGATTCTCAGAAGGTATTCTGTATTAAAGTTTTAATCATTCGGTGTTAAACTGAATGATTAAAACAAGTAAAAAAAGTGTACTGGATATATCCCATGATAAATATTTATTGATGGCAATCTCTAGAAATTGGCAGTTTACATTTTAAGTTAGCATGATTAAGATTTTTAGGTAGTCATTAAGATGACATTTATTATCAATAAAAATAGTGAAGAGCAGCTGTAATTGAGCATCAGATTTTAGTTGTTGGAGTGAATAAAATTAAAATAAATTTTATAATAGATTGAAGTATTAGATGCTTAATACAATCCAATAAATGAAATTGATATATAGGAAAAGTTCTTTCTAGTTGAAATTTAACAAGCAAATGTTTTAATATTTTTATCATCTAAATAGGTAAGTAATCTGATTAGTTCACAATCATAAATTTCAGTCTTAAAAAGAACCAAAATTCTCTTACTGATTCTCTGTTATTATAACTTGTGACAAATGAATATTTGAAATTATATAATTATTTTCAAAGGAAGAAGGCTTCATAAGAATGATGATTATAATTGAACATATTCCTCACAGTACTACAGAGTACTTTCTTTCATGCTGTAAATTTTTTTTTTTTTAATAATATATTTTATTATGTTCACAACAAAACAAATAATTAATTTTTGGTTTGTTAATTAAAATTTTGCTTTCAGCTTTAAATCACACTGGAAAATGAAAAATTACCCTCCAGCAAAATTAACTTCATTAAAAATTTTACTTAAAAAAAAATTAATTATTTTTATTTTTCAATGATTACTGTCGTTCACTGAAAATGAATGGTGTAACTTATTACCTTAATTATCATCACAAATAAAGAGACATAATTTACCCATTGTCTACGACAATTAATTTCATCAAAATACACACATTTTGTCAAAACACACTGAAAAGTATTTACTCGTTTATGAATTTCAAATGAAATTGAATCTCAATTAAGATATTTTACTAATCAAATTATTATATTAAACTTTAATTTAAAAAAGAGTTCATATGTACATAAATAATGTTTTTGCAAATATTGGAAGTAATACAAACTTCAACATTAATTTTGAAGGTTCCCCCACTCTATAAATCAGAAGTTTAGTAGTGACCAGCTGATAATGTATAGAGGTTGTGAATGAGAGAAAGATGATTAGTATTGGGATTTGTTACAATTAACAATCAATCCAAGTAAGTAGTCATTGATAGGCACCATAACTGAAGTTCGATGAGGTACTGTCTAAGAGGGATATACTATATTTAAATAGCCAAAAAACCAGAAAAAAAGAGAAGTTAACTCTTAAGATTTTGCAGTAAGTATAAACTTGTTATTTCGATTACCTTTTTTTAGAAATCATGAATGAAAGGTGAAGACATTGTATTATGAGTAGGCTGAGATTTAAATGCCACATAATGGACTGCAAAACAAATCCAGGGGAATATATTCCTAGTAAAGGTAGTTTCTTTTATAATGGATTTTAATACTAGATCGTGGATACCAGTGTTCTTTGGTGGTTGAGTTTCAATTAACCACACTTCTCAGAAGTCATTGACCTGAAATTGTGTAAGACTACACTTCATTCACATTCATATATATCATCCTCATTTATCCTCTGAAGTAATACCTTTCGGTAGTTCCAGAGGGTAAACAGAAAAAGAGAGCGGAATTTATTTATTCTATCTACACTTTAAAAATGATGAAATAGAGGATAAATTATAAAAAACTAAAGAACATAATAAGAATATTGAGGTGATATAATCAGGTTTAAAGAGAATGATGCAAAGTTAAAATCAATATATTGATCTAGCGATTACAACAAAAAAGGGTTTCAATTAAAAATAAATCTTTATGAACAAAAAAATAAAAAATTAAACCAGAAGAACAGATGTAAGATAGAAAAGCAACAGGAAGAAGAAAACCTAAAGTAACAAGGAATATATCAAAATTGAAGGAAGAATGCAGACAGTATAAAAATACAAAAGATGAAGGCAGAAATCATATCAAAAGGCTGAGATGGTAGCATCTTAGCCTTTCATCTGGGGTGTCAGGTTTGAATCCCATTTAGTCATGGCATTTTTCATATGCTACAAAATTCCATTTTCCATATCACACTTACAACTTACGTGGTGATATCATCGTCCATAAAAAAAAATATAATAAATTAAATTTTCAAAAAATATAAAGTATGAAAGAAGATCAGTTGATAAAAAGAAAAAAGTATGATAATAGGAAACAAGTGATGATATAATTTTTTTAACAATCCTTTCACAGATTTCTTAAGATAACTATCTGATATTAACATTAATTTTTAATCTTACTTTAAGAATGAATGACTACTCTTTTTAGCAAAGATAGCACTTTTATAAACATACACTTACAAACAAGTTAATATATTTAATTTACTAAATATCAGAACACAATTCATAATTGTAGCCATTAAACAATGATTTTATAATCCATTTTTTTTTTTAGAAAACTCTTGCAGACTTTTTGAGGGAGCTCCAAAGCAGGGCATACTTCAGATGTATTTAGACATAATAAATATTTAGTACGATGATAGACTTAATATTTTATTAAGATGCTTCAAACCAAACAGTTTATTTGATTTTATTGCAAAGAAAATAAATTTTATCATTCCATTGAAACATCGGTTAACTCTTAAAAAAGAATCAATCAAACAGTGTTTCTTTTTTATTAAATAGTAGGTAGAAACAAAACTTTCTGGAAAAAATTAACAGAGTTGTTAAAATACCTAATTTTGTTGTAATTGTTTTCCCAATTTGTTTCTGACAATAAAGTTATTAAATGTCTAATTGGATTTTCATTGATGATCATCTTCTTAAAAGAATAAAAATAATCATTATCTTATTGCATATTTACATTAATAAGTTACGTTATTGCAATTTGATTATTGTAGTTTGAAAAACCATACATAATCTGCTTAAAAAGGTAAAAATATCATTATGCAAATTTGTAAAGATTGCCAGTACAAGTAGAAAAAATAAGAGAGATGCACGTAATTCTAATTAGCTCAGAGGCAGAAATATTTAGTTCTGTTAACTCAATTAACAAATAACAACATTCATAACAAGACTAGACTTGTTTAGAAAATTAATTGTAAAATCCCCACACACTATGACATTGAATTTACAATAATTTTCAATAATTTATGAACCAGAAATTCTATAAATTACCATCAATATAAACCTTAGATCAGAATACTGAATTGGATATTCAAAATAAATTTCTTACAATTTTAATGTAATTGAAGTTTGTTTTCAGGGAGGAGGAATTAGAATTTTATATTTTAAGATAAGAATCATCTTCACTGCCTTCAATAATAAATATATTATTTAAATTTATTGTATTTTAAACAACAGAATTGTTAATATTGTTATTAAATTTATTTTATTCAGAACACTATTATGGGAGGTATGTGAAGCATTTAAGATGGTTTTTGATTCAAAGATAGAAAAAGGATACCCCAAGTCTCATTTATAAAAAAAAATCCTTCCTCAGAATTTCCAATAAGGTTTCACTGAGACTGCTACATCACATAAATTTATTGTTTTGAATTTTTCTGTGATATATATACATGTAGTTTATAAGAGGTGCATGTAGATCCAAAAAAGAACAGTTCACCAACATAATATTGATAAGTCTCCCACACAATTGTTCACAAATAAAGTATGAAATGTAACTGAAAGAAGAATAATGAGTAATTAAACATTAATGTAGGAGAATAGAATACATTGAAAGTTGAAGAATTTTATTATTTCTTTAGAAAAAATTACGAGGACAAACAAAGCAAGGCTGACATAAGAAACAAACTGATTCAAACAAAAATAGGCATCATAAAAAAAAGAAGTCTACTAATAATAAACAAACCATTGATCTAAAGAAGAAATTATTGATAATAATTGGATATTGTGTTTTATGATAGTGAAGTGGATAACAGGAAATACAGAAAGGAAAAGAAAAAGGAGTAAAGGAAGTTTTTGAAATTTTACAGGGGATTATTGAAAATCTGATGTTGATAAAATGAGATCTCAAAATTAATTGAGAGAAATAATATTTGTAACAGAATCTTGTAAAAATTTGAACTGTTGAGGACCATATGAAAAGTATAATTGAGAAGCCATAATATAGTAAAGATGGTGAAGTAAAGCTTAAATAAATAACTCAGAAAAGAAAGAAATGGAAAACCAGTCAACTGACTACTGGAAGAAACAAGAAATGGAAGTTTTAAGACATTTTCCTTTAGAAAGAAATTTACTTGGAAAAAACCATTTTTAGGAAACTAAATATTATCTGACCTATTTTAAAGCAATTAAATCATATAGATTGTTGAATCATTCTTATGATACAAAGATTGATTTAAACACGAAAAATATTTGAAGAAAAACAATAATTTTAAAATAATGAAATGATCATTCTGAAATTAGTTTCTTAAAAAAAGCAGCAGAATCATATGAAGTGAAATTAAATGTAATTATTCCTTTTTCTACTAATATATCTGAAATTAACTTTTTTTTTTTATGAGTTTTCATGTATTATATTACAAGAAAAGCTCAAAAAAAAAGCTGTTGAGTAAACTTCCTATTTATAAAAAAATAATTTTATAAATGATAAAATTATCAAACTAGATGGTATATCAAAAGCCTACTTAGATATCATTATATTAAAACACACATAAGAGTTCATAAATATGAGATAATGTTACAAGAGTAATGCTAACAAGAAAAATTTACTATAGTATATCATTAAATATTAATATAATAATACTGTCATAATAATACTCTCATCATTATAAAAATAATACAAAAATTTGCTATAAAATATCATAAAGCAGCTAAGTTCATATAACTATTAAAAGTAACTGAAAAAAGTTACTTTTACACATTCAGTCAAATTATGAGATTTTGTCACTGAAAGGAAAAAATTAGTAAGATTATCGATATAAATAATTTATTTTTTACCACAATGAAGATGAAATTATATGAAAAGGAAATTAATAGAAAAAAAAATGTTAACTGATTTTAAAAAATTCATGAAAAATAAACTTTTAAAATATTAGATTATTTAATTCTCCTTTTAATAATTATTTAACCATTGGTTAATTTAATAATGATTTAAAGGACAGAACTACAAAATATGCTGAACAAATGAAAAAAGAAAAACATCCGCAAGAAATACAAAGGCAAGAAACTTGAATCTTGACACAAATAATAAATTAAATGAAGAAAAACTATACGAGGATATTTAAACTAGTACTGAAAATCATAAAATTTTTGAAACAGTAGGATATATCACATATTAATATTACTTTAGAGCACCTTGGGGAAAATACTTTTAATATCAGAATGACACCAGAATAAATATATCTAAATCATTACACTATAACAATCTGATATTAAGCACTGATGATGATAAAGTAAAAAAAAAAATTTTCAAATGTATACAATGAAATTTTTATTTTAAAATTTTCTCTTAAGTTATCTGGAAAAACTTATATAGTACTAATGAAGGAACTTCTATGAAAATGAAGAAAATCAGTAAAAAAAAAAAAAATGAATAAGATCAATCCATTATATGAACACTAAGGCTTCAATGTTCATAAAAAACATATTTGATTGAATCAAGAACTTTTTCCCTTTTTGAAATTTGTTAAAAAGGCCTCTCCTTTAAATTAAGAACTGAGTCCAGTATAAAAATAATCTTATTAATTAGATTTTTGATTAGAAAAGTTGGAAATAAATCAAATTTATTGAATATGACTAATGTTTCAAAACAGAATTTATACTTTTTATATTTATTTACCTGTTCATGAGTAATACGATGCAAAAAGAGCAAGAATGAAAAATACTTCATTCTTGCTCTTTACCTTACGGAAGTTAACAACACACCATGTTTGTCTTTCCACTTGGTAACTAGTTACTTTATTTTTAATTTTAAACATTCTTCTTTGCTTGAAACTTTATTAAAAAAAAATAGTAAATGTTCAGTTATGGAAGACATATTAATATTAGAAACGAATTATAAACAAATTTAGAACCTTCAACGCTTGAAAATTCCATATAATAAAAAATATTAGTAATAATATTCAAAACATAACTATACAGCTAAATAACAATTATATGTTGAGGGATTAAATTCTGTTTTGGTTTTCAACAAAAGTTGGTAATCCTGCATTGTGTTCAGTTTGGTTTGGTGAGCCATTCAGGCTGGTAATCTTGAGATGGGAAGGTGTGTCTGGTTTTTTATTGTTCATTGTGTGTTCAGTGCTTTTGAGCAATTGAGCCCATGTCTTTCTGCGTGCACTCAGAGTGGTGTAAACTTTAGTGCAGCAAATATTTTTCATTCAACACATCTTCTGTGAGCATAGTGAGTACACATAGACAGTGAAAGAACAGTTTTTCATTATCACTAGTTTCTAATCAATATAATAAAAGATTACTAATTGGGGAATTTAGGGAAACAAGATCAGTAAAGGACTATGAAAGAAGTAATAAACCAACACTATTTTATAAAGAAAAACTGCAAGACATATCATCTGATCTGCAATGTAGTCCCAAGAAGTCCATACAAAAGTTGGCTCAAAAGAAATACATTGGAGTTGCAACTACACACAAGGCAGGTTCCAAAAGCGAAAAGGAGCTCAGTCTCATCCCATATTGAAAGCGGTTCAAAAGTTATTGGCCATAAACTATGATAAGCAAATGTAATATTGAGAATGCGTTCAACAGTTTCTAGAGGACAATTTGTATAATATTTTCAATTATATTTCTACATTAATGAGGCATGGTTCCATAACAAGGTAGCATGACTGCATGAACAGCCAGGCAGTCCATGAAGTTTCTTCAAGGGGTTTTCAGAATTCAAATCATTTCTAATGGTTTGTAACCACCTCATTCTCTGGTTTAAGTCTACTGGAGTTTTATACCTGGGGTTATGCAAAAGTAAAGTGAGAAAAGAAAAACATGCAGATACATCTGAATGTTCATTCCAACAATTGTTGTAAGGTACATTGATATTATATTTTGTTAAACTAATGAACTAATGATCATTTTGCATCTGTATTAACAATTGATGACCCCTCATTCCTAACCGTCAAGAGGAGGTTACCTCCTCTACTTTTGAGACAACAGGTTGATGTCATCATCCATAATGCTTCTCACAGACTCAGAGAGGAACTCAGACTGACGCCAAAATTGCTGCAGGAGATGGCGAATCCCACCTGAAACTAGAGGACGTAGGAAAGTCTACGGGTGGACCCCTAGAATTACCAAAATGCGTCGGGGTATCAAAGAATGAGAAGGGTCATGCAGACATTAAGGCGGAGAGATCACGAGGATTGTGAGCTTGCGGCCCAAAGAAACGCTCTATGCTTTGAGATTAAGCGGACTAAGAAGCAAAGATGGTATGAACTTTGTGCCGATTTAGACAACGAACCGTGGGGGCGGGCGTATCAGATCGCGACTAGGTAGGCGATTTGGTAGACGTCTGCCTGTCCTCACGGCTGGGCAACTACGAGAATACGTTGCCACGCTGTTCCCCTGCACAAATCAGCGTGCTGTGGAGGTAGATCGTAGTGAGATTACCCGCTTCTCGATTGATAATTTTACATCGGCTATATACATTCTGGGCGATAGTAGGAGCCCTGGTCCGGATGGCTTCCCTGCGATTATCCTTAAGGGTTTAACTAAACTGGCTCCTTGGAAGATGGCTGAGGTTGCCAACTGCGGTATGGAGAATGGTTTGTTCTTGAGATGTTGGAAAGACTCTCAGGCTGGTCTTTATTTCCAAAAACAGAAATTGTGACTTGTCCGTTGGCGTTCGTCTTCTCTGCATGTCGTATACGATGGGGAAGGTAGTAAAGAGAAGGTTGCTGGTATTCACCCTAACCAGTATGGCTTTTGGAAGAGACGTTCCATCATTCAGGCCATCTCAAGAGTTGTGCAGTGGGTTGCTGTAACTAGAAGTGGAACCTGGAGGACTAGACGTATCCCAATGCTGGTGTTGTTGGACGTTTGCAATGCATTTGGGACACTAATATGATTGCCCTCCAGGAAAGGATGTTAGCACTTACCTCCAACAACAGATAAGGCAATATCTCAGCTAGCGACGGAAGACTGTCGAGGCCCAAGGAAATTTTTTGTCTTTCGAGATCCACGGTAGAGTTGCACAGGGATCCGTTTTAGGAGCCCCTGCTTTGGGTGATAGTGTTTGATGAACTTCTCGAGCTGTTTGCCGGATGGTGTAGACGTCGTAGCTTACGCGGACGACGTCGCGGTTTTGATCAGTGGGAAGACGGAAGTAGAACTGCAGAATAGAGGGAACATCGCTCTGGAAGCCATCAACAACTGGCTGACTGATCACAGCCTGTCATTATTGGAATAATACATACAATGTCACTGGATTAATACGAATTCATAAGGTTGTCCGGAAAAAAAAGACTTGGCCCCACTAATTTACATGTAGGATACATTTCGTACACGTAGGACATCATGAGTTAGTAGAGAGGTCGAAGGTGAAGTAACTGGGCGTCATTATCGACAAGGCTTGTCTTTTCTCAGAAAGGATGGTAAAGTTCTTGAACATTGTCATGATATCCCAAGCGGCTCCTAGAACTTCTAAGAGAAAGCTCAGTAGTCGGCTGTTACTTCGACATTGCTATACGCGGCACCTGTTTGATCCTTGCTATTGGTGTTCAGCGTATTAGAACAAGGCTGCATAGGGTTCACCGGAGATCTATTAGGCGTGATTAGGGCGTACAGAACTGTCTTATGAAGCATTCTCTGTCCTTTCTGCGGTTCCGCCCGTTCATCTACAAATCAGGGAGCCGCGGCGATATTTGAAGGCACAAGCAGACAAGGAGATGACATACATTACCTGGGTAGAGAGATGGCGGACGGCAGAAGTTTCAACGTGAACTAGAAGATTAATCTTCGATCTTAGGGGTTGGTGCCTCAGACGTCATTGTGAGGTCACCTTCTTTATGACTCAGTTCTTCATGAGAGATGGTAATTTTGAGTAGTTTCTCCATCGGATTGGTAGGAGGAATACGGATACTTGTGCGTTTTGTGACGCGCAGGACTTGGCGGAACACACGTTGCTACACTGTTCCGAACAGCGCGAAGAGAGAGTGGCAGCAGGAATTGACGGATTCAGGCCGGAGGATTTAGTCCCATACATGTTGGTCTCGTACGATAATTGGAGAGCTGTGGACGGGTTCACCATCTTTGTGATGAACCGCAAGGACACATAAAGGAAAAGAGGATATTAACAGGGACATTGGTGGAATCTTGGATACCTATGTCAAATAAAAAGATTTTCTTAAGTTAATTTGTGTTGAAGTCATGAGACAGAGATTCTTGGTCCAACCTAGAGATTTAAACCTCAGATTAGAAATTGTTGTTAACATTTAGATATATTTGACTGTTTTAGTCCAAGAAGAGATAGCCAATGAATATCTTCGTTAGGATATCTTGGTATGTTCCTAACAAGTCCAGTAGTATTATGAAGACATTCTTAGAAAATAAAAATGTCCAGTCTGATGTCCAAAACAAGATGTGTATTTACTCGCAATCTTCTACTTACAGTTTCCAGGACATCCTTAAAACATCAAATGGCATCTAATTTGTACTCCTAGTATAGTCTGGTTGATTTTTTTACTTCACAGAACAACCACAGGATAGCAAATGAATATTAATATTACTATTAAGTATGTATATGAATTATTTTGTTTGTTACATTATAATTGAAGTGCCATGTTAATTATTCATAATTAACACATTAATGTAGACCAATAGATTATTAAAAAAAATGTATTAACTATTGAACATATTTGGAAAATTAAAAAGTATATCTGGAGCCAGAAAAATAATTACAACTTAAAAGCTAAACATGAAACAACATAATGATTCTGTTGGCGATAATTTGTTGGGTACAGCTCCTTTAGTATCATTCCAAATCTGAAATCGGGCGAATCGAAACCGAAAATTCTAAAAGAATGCGAATTTTGTTAAATCATAAATGACATTTTCATAAGCAGTAAGAAAACTGGTTTTGTATTTATTTTTTAGATCATAGAAACCCAGAGTAAAATGTTTATTTATCAACTTAGTAAACTACTATTGCAGGAACCAAACTGCAACAGTAATAATCGAAGAACATAAAAAAGAAGCTGTAATAAAAAAGGGAGTACGACAAGGATGTTCCCTATCCCCGTTACTTTTTAATCTTTACATAGAAC
>JAAAKQ030119103.1:0-13832 GCA_010016005.3 Zanna intricata | reverse complement strand
GTGTCTCCATGGCAGGCCATCCTGTGCGGTATGTTACTGTGCAGAAATACCTGGGGGTGATCCTAGATGAGCGTTTAAGCTTTGAGGATTATCTTCGGTATGTGGCTAAGGAGGCGCTAGATGCATTCCATGGCATTAGGCGCGTTATCCATCCCAATTGGGGGCTGAATTTTAGGACATTGCGGGTTCTGTATAAAGGTGTATGCGAGGCAATAATGTTGTATGCTGCGTCTGTTTGGGCTCATCGGATGGTTTTTAAGTGTTATCGTGATATCCTATTGCGGGCTCAGCGTCTTCTGTTTTTGGCGGTTACAGGACAATCTCACGGGAGGCAGTCTCTATGATAGTTGGTGTTAAGCCGTTGGATTTGCTTGCTGTTGAGCGCAAGGAGCGGTATGTTGCCAGGAAAGCCGGTCTTCTAACCTCAGTCCGATTGCGTGAAATTGAGGACCAGGAATTCATTGCGTGGCACACGCGATGGGATGAGTCCACTAAGGATCGGTATACCCATGATTTGTTTCCGGTTATTAGTTTATGCGTCAATAAGTGGGCATCCCCCAATCGGCATATAACGCAGTTTCTTTCCGGGCATGGCGCTTTTCGGCATAGCTTGGCTAGGTTCCTCTTGTTATATCAGGACTTTGCCCGGAATGTAGGGTTCCGGAGAATGTTAGCCCTATGCTGTACGTCTGTCCCCCGTATGAGTTTGCGCGTGACAGAGTGGTTAGGGAACTTGAGAGATTACACCCGGGCCTTGATTTAAGGGTCAATTGGAAGACCCGGGCTGAGTGGCAGGAATTTGCTAGCTTTCTGCGGACCATTGCGTCTTCCAGGGTTGCGGAAGGAGTGTAGAAGGTAGCAGCCTGGGTGGCTAGGGTTCCGGCTTGTCCAGTTATGTGACTGGACATATGCGAATTTGGCGACGAGCCACGGTTATTTTCTTAATACTGAGTTTGCATTATGGCATATCTCTGCCAGGGCAGTGACTGCCTTTTAGGATTGCACTGCTTTACTGGAGCGTCGGTAGGAATATAGGCTTGACATCGCCGGAGTGGGTTCGTTTGATGGGTTTGGTGGGGGTGAGTTCGAGACCTTGGTGCTGTTGGGTCTGATGTGAGCTATGATGTGGCGAAAAGAGAATTTCACGTGAACGTGGTTCTTTGGGAGGTATTACCCTCCCTTCTGACACTTTGTGAATGCATGTTGTATGTGTAATGTTGTAGGTCAGGAATTTGATGCTGCGAGCAGCGTTTTGTGTGGGAATTTGATCTCCAATCGATTTGATCGTTGCGCATATGGCATTCAAACTCACATGGGTAGTTAGATTGATTTAAAGTTGGCGCGAGGTTTCGCGCTTCGACGCTGCGGTTATATAGTTTCAGGGCTACGTGTAGGTCGACCTAAGCCTACGGCGAGGGCGTTTGCTGCTGAGATATTTTACTCTGATGCTAAATATCGATCGCGGCATTTGCATCGGGGGCATCCCGACCGAGGGCTGGTTGATGACTGAGATATGAAATCGGTACGAAGGTCAATAAGACGATTCCCGGTAAAGCCCCTCAGGGCTAGGAACGGGAGGGGTGGTGTGGCGACCGGAATCGTCACTTGGCGGGTGTCTTCACCTACGGGAGTTGGGATGTTAGTTCCTCATATTGGCGTCTTTCGTTATTGCCGGTTATTCCTGAGCTCTTCGAGAAGATGCAGTTTACTTGCGTATTAATTAGTGACTGACATCGTAACAGTTACTGGTTATCGGAACGGTACTCATGACGGGTTCATCGGGACGGAAGGTGCTATTTTATGAGTTTTAAGCATTTTCAAAAATAGTAGTCTTGGCTATGTCTTAAGTATTTTTCTTGACGTATCCGGGGCATTTAACAATTTTGGTGTCCTCTTTTATTTCGAATTACAGAGATGAGGATGTACCAAAAATGAAATGCAGGAATCGCATATTTACTTTGAGCATCGAGACGTTCTACTTTGCGATGGTGACAAGATGATGGAGAAGATAATGTCTAAGAGTTGTTCCCAAGGCAGTTTGCTCTTGCTTGAGGGATGTGGAGTTTGATTCTTTGAAACCGCTCAGGTTGCCTCGTTACCTGTCGTACATGTTGGAAATCTCTAGATAAACAAAATATTTGTTGAAGAAACTGAATAAAATTTTCCGTAGAAACCTTGTTTCGTACTAAAGTACGCATTAAATTAAATTTCAGAAAATTATTTCTTTGTACAGCTAAAAGATATTTAGAATCATATACTAGTTTGTATTTCATGGTCGAAAATAGTATTTGTCCCCTCATTTTTTATCTTCTTACGTGTTGGCTCCATTTAAAATAATGTTAAATAGAGTGAACTTTTCTAGTGTTTTGTAATTACACTTAAATAATACTTTTATAATTTAAAAATATAAGTTTTGTGTAAGCCCGATTACTCATATCAGATTGTAAGAAACTCCTTTTCTGTAAACCAAATTTAATGCATCTCATGCTTCTCAAGTGGCTAAAAATACATCCATATATCTTATGTAATAATTCGAGAGTTTTTTGTTTATATAAATTCTTCTTGTTGTTGAAATAAAACTGAAAATACTGGAAAATTAATTATCAGGCATAAAGTTATTATTACCAACATTAATTCAACCAAAATCTTTTGAACTGCGATATTTTATTTTAGTTAAAATTCACAGTGTAGTAAATCCTGTAACTCATAACCTCGTAAGGTCTTTATTTTCTTGTGTCAGAAGCAGAATGCTCTTGGAAAAATGAAATGTACGAGTAGGTACTTTCTGAGACTGTACGTTACAAGTGAAGGATACAATGTATTATATTTGAGAAATGTCCTTCTTGATTTACTTCTTTTTCTTTTAAACAAGTAAATTTTTATGTGAGATATCTATAAGAAGTATGGTTATAAATAAATACTTTTTTTTTTTTATCTCCGGAACCACCATTAATGTATGTCAGAGGATGAGATGAATGAATTGTAGCGTGTGTGAAAAATCCCATGCCTGACGGGTTTTGAACCCGGGACCTCCAAATAAAAGGCCTAGACGCTACCACTTGCGCCACGAAGGCCGGCTGATAATACAAATACCTAAATATTTTTTTTTAAAAAGTCGAATAATACGTGAAAAATAGTTCAAAATGGATAAATTAATATATAAATGTAGACAATGTGTTGAAATACAAATATAGAGGTGAACGATTTTATTTCTTAATTTATTAAACATATTAAAGGAGCTAATTATTTAATATAATTATTTCGAGGTCACAACATTAACAAACCAATTATAATCTGACTGCTTTTTTTCAAACTAGGCTAAGATAATATAGTTTACAGAACCCGAAAAATATAGGGTTGCCGGTAATTGAAACGTTTAAATCAATTAAAACTTTAATTTCAAACGGAGTGCAAATTATCTTAAGACGTTACGTAATCGCAACATTCAGCGATTACTCTAAAAAAATTTCACTAAACCGTTGTTTTACAATAAATGTAATAAATAAATAAAGATTATTTTAATTCTTTATTATTATTGTTTTTTAAAATTTAAATGTCTATAATTTTGTTTTTTTTTTCTTTCTTTAATCTCCGGAACCACCGTTAAGGTATATCTTCAGAGGATGAGATGAATGAATAGTAGCGTGTGTGAAAAATGCTATGTCTGACCCGGATTCGAACCCGGGTACTCCAGACGAAAGGCCGAGACGCTACCACTTGGGCCACGGAGGCCGGCTCTATAATTTTGTTTAGTTTGTTATAAAATTTGTTTTGGGTAACATAAAACCAAGGAAACCTTACAAGGCAGAAAATCTTTCTTGCTACAATAACTGTCAAATATTGTGACAGTAAAGCTTGTGATATTAATTACAAATTGGTCTCTCTAAGGCAACATAAAAGAAGAGTAACGTGCACGCTATAAGCAAAGTAGCAACACAATGTGTCACTAAGGGATAGTGAGGTATGTGACAGTTTTTCTAGTTACATTGATGTAACTTTGCTCTCTTACCCTCTTTTACTTTTTTCCATATTCTTTCTGTCATACAAAATCTAATTAATGTTAACATTGTTAATATTGACTAACACTTGCAGGATAAACTCGTTTTACGGGATTTTAAACTACGTTTAATTGTTTTTATCTGTTTAATAAAATTAATTATTGTTTTATATCTTTAAAAAACACACACTTACGAAAACGTAATTACACCAAAATTTGTTGCACTAAAAAATTATGATGTTTTTCAATAATTATATTAATAAGGACATATAGAGTTCAACGTTTAAAATCAGTTAATACATTTACTCCTGGTTTCAAAGGTACAATTGTTTTTTTTTAGGATACAATTTCATTACAAAGAGAATTATTTTTTTACAACCACGTAGGTATTATGTGGGTTTTATATTTAAATTCTCTGGTTATACCTACTGAAAAATTTTTTAAATATTTTTCCTTAAAATCTAAGAATATTTTATTCAGAGAGTGATTTTTTTCTCTTTAGATATTTATAACTTTTATTTTTTGAAAATTTTTACATTGATGATGCCTTTCAGTTGTAAAAAAATTGTGCTATTACATTTTCCTTTGTTTATCCTAATGAATGAGCACGTTAGAATCAAAATAATTTTTTTTTTTATGAATTGTGTATTTAATTTTCTACTTTACAGCCTTTTTTTTTTTTTTGTTCTTCTTTTTCAGTTTAGTTTCCGCAACTACTGTAAGGTATTACTTCAGAGTATGAATGAGGATGATATGTATGAATGTAAATGGAGTGTAGTCTTGTACAATCTTAGGTCAACCACTCCTGGGAAGTGTGTTAATTGAAACCCAACCACCAAAAAAGACAGGTATCCACCATCTAGTATTCAAATCGGTATAAAGTCACCTTTACTAGGATTTAAGCCTTAGAACTCTCGACTTCGAAATCAGCTGATTAGCGATGTTGCGTTAACCACTAGACAGTCGATGGGCTAATGATAAGTACTGCGTCTACACTACTAATCAGAAGGGAGTTCAAAAGTTGTTTTCTAGTTTGCGATCTATTTAAATGTAATTGATTTGAATAATTTACAAGTTTTATGAATGGTTTGTAAAGCTAATTTTGTAAAATATTTTTGTGTTTCTATAATTAGTTTGTAGTTAATACAGTTGTATTAGATGCGTTGGTTTTGTTCCGTGCTCTTAAACCTTGAGGGGCCCCATACGTCAGCGGAAGTATCCCGACCCAGGACATTCTTGCGTGTGCCCCGGACCAAGGTATCCTCTGCAATTGGGTTGCCTCCCTGGCCCTACATGTCACCATATATGAAATGTTAAATGTGTCTAAAGAATACACTGGTATTTCTTACTGTGATTTAAACCGCTGTTAAAACAATAATATTTGATTGCGAAATAATTGTTTATAACGTTACTTTAAAGGAATAAGAGTTATCTCTGGTCCTCCGGATAATTTTCTGAGTAATGCTCGTACCTATGTAGTACAATAAATTTTATATGAGAATATATATGAGGGATATTACATCAACTGTAATTTAATGTTATTTAGTTTAATATTATGTTAATAGAAATATAAAGCTCATATTTTATTGTGTTTATAACACAAAAGAAAAGTTAGAGTAGATATTTACATATTAATAATTATTATAATATATATAAATAAATAGTTACCAGCAGCTACTTGAAGTCCAGTCCAACCAGTATCTGTAAAGAGAAAAGTGAAACTTTGTTAACAAATTTGATCATAAAATTTGTTATTTCACATTAACAGGTTTTTTTTTACAGAAAGAAAAATATATGTGTTATCCAGGAGTAGCTGACATCATACTGCATTTCAACTCATTAAATTTGTGGGTATAGAAGAAGAAATTTTTTTTTTGATAATTGAGGTGCGGTAAATTTACGGACATATTTCTATTATTAAAGTAAACTATAATTAAAAGTTTGCAATTTATTTTATTAATAATTACTTTATTAGTGTTTTTTTTATTGAAGGATCTCGGGTTAAGATTAGGTCACATCTTCCCTAATTTTTCATCACTCATAATGTGTCTACTTGTGAGAAATCTCCACATTATGTTTCAGTAAGTTTAAATTAAAATTAATGTAACTATACAATAAATAATATTTATCAGCCTAAGACGATTTTTGAAATTAAACGTTTACAAGAAAAATACGATTTTAATTTTACTATTTACATCCAGATGGGTTATTAGGAGATAAGAATGTTAGCCCTTGATCGTTGAATGTTATAAATGGAATCAAAACTTTTAAACTCTGGCCAAAAATTAAAATATATAGACTCTAGCTGAAGACAATAAATGAAAATATTTCATTTGATTTTTTAACAGTATGACTTGTCAATTAAAAAAAAATAAAATCATTGAAGGCAATCTATAAAATAATAGAATTTTTTTCATTTAAAGTAGTTTAAGAAATATAGGAAAAGTTTAATCTAGATTATGCAAATTATTACATTGTTATATCTTTGGTTCACCCCTGGATATACGTATGTCAGTGTAAAATTGCTGAATAATTTTTCTTGTTTCATTTATAAAAACAAGTTCACAATAATGTTTTCATAAATTTATTTTCTAATGATAGCTGAATAATTCCATTCATATATTTCAAACAAACGTTTATCCTTGAAACGTTTTATATTTATTACATATATAATAAATATTTATTACATATATAATAAATAAATAAATAAAAATTCTTAATAAATATTACACACATGAATATTTAGCACACATTTATGAAGATTTCATATTTTATGTGTTCGTAACAATTTATATAATCGTAATTGGTTTATTATTTATTTGATACTAACTTTAGCTGTATAAAGCCTGTATACTTTGTTATTTATCAGTATTATTCTCACAACCATGAGGGTAACGATTACTGTGGGGGTTGTGGATAGATATTTAAGTGAACGAAACGAGAGTCGTTATTTATACTTGGTAAATAAATATCCTTTTAAACTGATCTGGGAATGATGGGTAATACTTGTATTTTACACAATAGCTAGGAGGGTAAAGCTGGATTAAGAGGATAAATATCATCGGTCTCAAATATTTTTATACCCAGTTGTATCCTAGAGGAATATTTACTTAAGATGTTTCAGTACATCCCAAATAAGTACTTTGAGAAAAAGCCAATTATTTTCAGAGAGTAATTCTACGCAGGTAAAAATATTAAATTAAATATATTTTATTATTATTATATATTAATTACATATATTTATATATTGTTGTATATTATAATATTGTATTTTACTTTTTAAAAGATTAACATGAATATTACATGTTTCCACTGCATAATTTTCTCTACAGAAAAATGTCTTTATATAACGTTTGTTATTATTAAGACAAATAAAACAAGTCTAATCTAGACTTCAAAACTTTATACGCTGCTTTGTTTTTAACAATCAATTATTAGAATCATTATGAAAATTTACTTTTCGGCTTACTTATATTTTGATCAAATAAGAAAGTTTGAATGTGAATCTCTTACAATAAAAACAGAAATATTTACTGGTAGTAAATTGAAATGTGTTGAATTTCTTTTATGTAAAAAGTATCTTTCAATGATTTTATGTAAAATCATTGATAAGTAAAGAAAAAGCATTCAACTTAATAAAACTGGAAAATGGAAACAAACTGAGTTGGTCATCCGTGTATGTTTTTCCTTGTTCTTTTAACAAAAACACCAGTATTAGTATTTACTTTGGAAGGTAGTGTGTATTTTTCTGTGTATTTTTTATCACGCTTTGATCATATATCTGTTTATTTTTTGCTACATGTATCAAGTATGTTTACTTGTAATAGAATTTCAAGAGAGATTTCCTTATTTTTAAGATAAACTAATTTTGGTAAAATGGAATAAAGTATCTTTGAATCCGGTATGCAAATGAGAATGTAAATGAAAATTTTAATAGTATTTCTAGAGAAATTATAAAAAAAAGTCCCTAAATATAAAAAGCGGCACCAATGTGAAAATATAGGGAAAAAGGAAGACTATGACAATATACGAGGAGCACTTCGTGCACGGTTCTTCTTCTTCTTTATACCCGTTTTCACTTTTATTTAGTTATAAATATTTTATTCCAAATATATTTTTAATTAAAGTTAAAATTTCTATAGTTAAGGATTTCTGTTTCATTAAATTTTATTATCTTTTATTAAAATCGATGTAAATTATCCAGTACTTTTAAAGGTCAGGTTTTGGACAAATAAAACTATCTATTAAACTGAAAATGTTGTTTAAATTATTGTATTCCCTGTTTTTTTTTCTTTTTAGCGTGCGATGGGTTGGCATTATTTTTATTATGAGTGTAATATGTGCTTATGTATTTTTTTGTGCTTGTGTAATTCTTGTGTGTGTCGAAACATGGCGACGTTTAGGGCCAGGTAGGTTTCCCTTCTGTCTAGGGTGTTCTGGTCCGTCTACACGCAAGAGTGAGTGGATCGAAACTCCCTGATGATGACACGAAGGACCCTCGAGGTATTTGAGTGACGCGGAAAGTGAAGGGGGTGTGTGAAAAGCTTTCCCTGAACCTTGTAGGTTAGGGACGGGAAGGGTAGCCCCCAGTTAAGGAACGCATCAGCATTCCAAAAGAGGAGGTCAGTGCGCTCCGCAGAAGCTGGGAGGACCCCTATCGGACAGCCTCAGATGGAGGCTAAGAAGGCTGGGCAGACTGTTAGCACGACACTCCGCGGCGACTGAGTAATACCTAACGGCCGATCCGGTTGCCGTAGAGGTGTGTGTATAAAAAAAAAGTCAGGTTTTGCAAGTTTAACTTTATCAGAAATATGTAGATTTAAAGAATGTTTTTTTTTCTCTGTAACAAGTCAGGTTGAAAACAAGTTAAATTATTTTGACTTAGAAATCATACAGCGCATTTTGCAAAGAGATTGGTGTCTTAATCATTTTTAAAAAATTCTTGAGAATAAGATAAATATCTTAGACTGAAATTTTCACAGTATATTATATTTACAATACATTCATTATATTCCCTAACATTCATAATTGATTTTTTTCTACCCTGCTCCCTGGGTTGGATCTACACTTAAGTATTGCGCAGCCCAGGAGTGTCCTTTTCCTCTAACTGACCTCCCCACATACCGGCTGTAGATCTGGCATGATAGGTCAGTCCGCCGGGTCTGGATCTTTAGTGCCAGACTCTAACTTCAGAGGTGTGGTTAACCGGATCCGGTTCTCAGACTCCCGGGCTGGTCTAGTGGTTAACGCGGCATCGCAAATCAGCTGATTTTGAAGTCGAGAGATCTAAGGTTAAAATCCTAGTAAAGGTAGTAAACGGATTTAAATATTAGATCGTGGATATCGGTGTTCTTTGGTGGTTGGGTTTAAATTAACCACAATACTCAGGAGTGGTTGACTTGAGATTGTACAAGACTACACTTCATTCTCATTCATACATACCATCCTCATTCATCTTCCGAAGTAAAACCTTACGATAGTCCGGAGGCTAAACAGAAAAGGAGAGAGGGTTATGACCGTTCCGTGCCCCACCCCCTCCAACTGGTCTCGGTCTTTTGTTTTCCTTGCCAACTCAAATGGAGGACACCTATATGGATGTCTGCTCCCCGCCAGTTAGGGTCTTTTCCCCATTTTTTAATTTTTTATTGGTTTCAATTTTTTATTTTTTTGTGGGTCATTGCTCACACCACTATTTATAATCCCTCTCCTTACACTGTAGGATGTTTGTTATTAGTTGTTCGACCGCTTTCCATTTCTCGGGGTTTAAAATCATGTGCCCAACGATTTTTCGGGTGTAAGCCGTTGAAGTTGTGCTTCAATGATTCATCAAATCATTAATTCAATGATTCGTAATTGATTTGAGTGTTATTTTCTGCCTTACCTAGCATTGTCCCTCAATAATTCCTAGTTTAAACTACGAATATTAGAGTGACAATGCTAGGAAAGCCAGAAAATAACATTCAAATCAATTTTAATATTTGTTTTCAAGGAAAAACAAATATTAAATTTTGATCAGTGAAATTTTTAAACCATTCTAATATCTACTCTATCATTAGATACGTGTTTAAATTTGCGATTCGAATTTTTGGAAAGAAGAAAAACAACTTTAAAATACAATTAAGAAAAAAAAAACATTAAATAATGTTGTTAAATTACTGAAATAATTTTTAAAGCATAATTTCAGACGTTAAAATATTATCACGGAAAGTACACAAGTAAAAATAATGCAAAGTATTTTTATTAGTTGGTATTTTTATCTTCATATATTATTGCCAATTAATTTTAACAAACTTTATTAAACGATACAAATAAATATTTTTCTTATTTTGCATAAAAAATATTTGTAAAAATTTATTGTTTTCAGAATGAAAATATAAAATTAATTCCTAAAGAAATACCTTAAGTAATTACGCTTTTAAAATAGATATAAAATCTTTCTATAACATTTCATTATATTAATATAACGTATTGGCTTATTCAGTTGGTTTGATTGCAAATGTTTTCATTCTCTTAATCACGTCATAAAGATATTCATTCATTTATAGACTTTCATTCTAATGAAATCAATTGACATTCAAAGTTCTATAAACGGTATTTTCAATTAATGTCACCCTTTTAACACACATAATAATTTCTACAATTTATATGATATGATATTTACATAATATAAAATACAGCGGACTTAATCAATTAGTCATCACTGTTAATAATTTAAAGCCATATTAATTAAAATACTTATATAAATTGTTGTTGTTATTTGTTTAATAATTACCAGAAGTTATTACTTCATAATTTTGATGGTATTTAATCTGACTCAAAGTAAAAATACATTTACTTACTACTTTATTGAAGAAAAAAAAGAAACAAATGTGCGACAAATTATTTGTAAATCAATAAACGAAGTTTGGTCATCATGCTATACCTTAATGAAAGATAGTCCATTAGGGGCCATTAGAGGAACTTCCCTCCTTCCAAGTTGAAAAAAAAAAGAAATATATAAACAACAAACTTTTAAAAAACTAAAATTAAACAACATTTTGAAAGAAACTAATTATAAAAAAGAAACTCTCGCGAATCTCTCGAAGGTGATTAACAACTAAAAGAACATCTTGAACGAACTGAAAAACGCTTCATAGAGATAACCTTTCATTCAAAATGAATTAAATGATCTATGAGACATCTATAAAAACACAAGGATTAAAAAAGTTTGCATTTACATAATTTTGGCTGATGAAACCGCGAATATTTCTGGCAAAGAACAGCTGTCTATTGGATTATGTTTCTTGGATATAAAGGCCAACGAAATCAGAGAAGAATTTTTAGGTCCAGTTTATGTCACATTTTTTGTAGTCAAATCACCTTCATTTTTTACTAATAAATTTCCATCTGACTAACATATGAGATATTTAATTGGAGGAATGAGATGAAATTACTTCATCTTTCTATAATTTAGAAGGCATTGATAGAGAAATAGAATTGTGGTTCAAAATTTGGAATGAGGTACAGAAAAACATAATTGAGGTTTGAAAAAAGAGTGAATAGTTTTTCCCGACTAATAAAAAGGCTTTGCAGATATTGCTTTCAGAGCTCTGCATGAGTACTGTCGTTTGTTTATTTACCTTCCTTCATCGAATTAAAATGTGGCTAAGAAACACTATTAATGAAAACAGGTTAACTGAGTTAGCTGTGTTAAAAATTCACAGACAACGGGTTTTCACTAATAAGGAATAATTAGTGGAAGCTGTACTTAAACCATTTGCATTTAATCCTTGGAAACTATTGTTATAAAATTTGTTTTTTTTTTAATAAATATATCATTCTTCCTTTTGTTTTTGTGTATTACGGCATGGTAGCCGTGGGCTTTTTTGCCATGAAAGAAGTTAAATTATGAAAGCTGCCCTCCCTTATGTTATGAGATGGATAGGCCCCTGGTTCCATGATGTTGATCATGGAAGATGCGTGCTCTTCCTATGCAATTAGTAACTTAGCTAATAATCTCTACCTCTTCAAGTCAGAGTTATAAGGATAAGTTCCTGGCTGAGAAGTACTTTAGAGAAGTGTTTATTTTCCATGATATGAACGGCTTCAGAGTAGTTCTTATTCTCTATGTTAAGAATGGCTAAATAGCTACTAATAAAATATTTTCCCAATGTTAGGAGTAGATGATGCTTAGGCGGTACTCAATGCCCGATGATCTGAAGTTTTAATCCGATGATCCGATGATCATTGGACCCTTCTACTAAATTTTAACAGATTAAAATCACGTACTGATTTGGATCTCTCGGAGATGAATGAAAATTATAGGAATCAGTTGATAAAAAGGAGTTAGACAAATTTGGAACAAATTAAAATAGGTACTGGAAATGTAAAGATATTTCTGAAAGAAGTTAAGTTAGAAAATATTAAGGGAAAATATTAAAAGTGGCTAAAATAAACAAAAAGAATGAGATTGAATTAAGAAAGAAGTAAGAAGAGAAAGAAAGTGTACGGTTAACAGTTGTAATTGTACTGTATTATTCAGGAAAAAATAGAAGAAATGGAATAATATGGAATATTAAATTAGAAATGGAAGTAGGAATAATTTTAAACAAATTTAGAAATGTATACAAGGAATATTTTATGTGGTAGGATGATTGTTGTTAGAACAGAAATAAACATATAATTTTATTTTGAAATAACTGGAGTTACTAACTCTTCAATGTTGAGATTGAAATTATTAGTGAACAAATAGAGAAGTTTATGAAATGGTAATGTTAGGTAATGCTATAGAATTATGGAATCGGATGCTGTTAATTGGAATAAGAATGATGCAATAAAATCAGGAGTAAAATAAACAATTCATTAGGGGAAAGGCAAACAAAGAAGCCACTGTCAGTACCAGTGAGCTGACTCAAGAAATTAAATAAAAAAAAATTAAAAGAATGAAGTTAATAGTTCCAGGGAAAATTGAACAATCAATTAATGAAGTGTATCTTAAAAAACACAGAAGAAACGGCTTGCAAGCAAATCAATAGTCAAAGATTTTGAAAGAAAAGGATGTTTTGAAGTAATGTATAAAACAATAAAAAAAAAATAACTGGAAGAAGTTCAGACAAAATAAACGAATTCCTAGTAGAGATAAAAAGGTGTTGCACTAACTGGAGTGTATTTAACAAGCAAACTTATCTCCATGAATAGGGTCAGGATGAAGTAGTAAAATCAATTCTGCAATTCATAATTTCACAAGAAATAAAAAATATGAAGATTGGGAAAAGTGTAATGATGAAGAAGATGTATTTTAATAGAAAATGTTAATCGTCATAATGAAGAAGGATGATTAGAGGTGGTGGTGAACTTATGTAAATTGAACTATAGCTAGAAGATTTCATAAAACAATCACAGTCGAATCAAGTGCTAAGACCTAAAGTTAATTAGTGTAATTTCAAATTCAGTCAAGATATTTCTTAGAATTGTGAGAAATCTAAGAAAAAAAAATGGAATGTTCATTGAAGTTACATAAAAAAGAAAATGGGTAAGGGGATATTTAATAGAAATGGATGAAGAATTGAACCTGCCAAATAAGTCAGACTGATGAAAATAATAAAAAGTCAAAATGAAGATAAGAAAGAATAATAATTAAGTATATACAGAAAATGACTAAAAAGTAAATGTTGCATAAGGTAACTAACAAATTTAGATTTAAATAGAAATGACTCATGACTGAGTTCACTGTAAATAACTTTACCATGATATGGTAGGTAACATTTTTTTAACATTTTCGTAGCCGAGTGGTAGTGTCTCGGCCTTTCATCCGGAGGTCCCGGGTTCGAATCCCGGTCAGACATGGCATTTTTCA
>JAAAKQ030119092.1:2368-13833 GCA_010016005.3 Zanna intricata | reverse complement strand
TTTCAAGAAAATGTATGATGGCTTAACCGATATGTACTTTGTGTGTCTGCGGCATGGTTACAGTACTAAAACCGGAGAAAAAAAAGTTCACGGGCATACTTTATCCCATATGGTTTTTACAAATACATAAAAAAAATAATCATTTTTAAATTAAATAAGATAAACTACGAATTTAGTCAAGTAAAATAAAAATACGGAGAATTAAAATAAATGTAAGATGTATTACAAATAATAAAACACTAAGTAGGAAACGCAATAATTCAAAGAATATACAAATGATTTTATCATTTTTTCACCCATTTTTACGTTAAGGTTGTTAAAGACCACGGCTACCGAATTAAAATTTCTGTTTACTTATCCATATCTAAAGTAATGCAATGAATTTGACTTTTTCTAATTGCATTCAACAAAATTTAGACAATTATTTTATCAAACATAAACAAAACTCACAAGCAATTTTCTGTTTCACTCGATTTCATCAGAATATCAATAAATATTTTACGTCATTTTGACGTCAATTTGAGATCGTTTTGAAATATAAAAAATATTTTATGATTTACTTGAATATATCGACATAAAAATCTGATGCACGTGCATCACAAAACCGTAGAATCCACACACACACGCAAACTTAATTAAAAATATTTACCATTTTATTTAAATATAATATTTTTACGTTAATTAATTCAATGATTCCGACTAAAGCGAGCGAAAACCGTATTTAATTCCCGCGCATGTAACGGTACTAGCGGCGACGGTCGGCACTAACTAATGTAATTTTACAACTTATATAGAACAAATTTCGCTTGTCACGTCGGCAGACTGGTGTAGCCGTGAGGGTTAACACAACAAGTACGGTGTCAACCAGGCGATCTAGTTCGAGACCAGCCAGATACAGTTATATTTTTACATTTTAAATATTATTCATTTATTTAATTCTACCGCTCATCTGTATGTCACAACTTAGCAGTAATTTAGATCATTTTTTGGGGGCGGGAGTGCGATGTAACAAAAATATTTTTGCAAATATTGTACTTTTTAATCTTTATGAAATCGTTATGAATCGAATGAAAGAAACGTCCATCGTTATGAATCGGTGTGAGCGGTTTAGAAATAACAGAATTAACCTGCTTGATGAAGAACGTTCGGGGAGGCGCTCGATAATCACCGAGGGCTTGTTGAAATGCATTTATGATGAAAATCAGAAAAGGACGTCGCTCAACGATATCCGACCTGGTCCTTCTTTTATCTGATATTTTAAGAGCAGTTATTGGTCGCTTGTTTATGCCCATTTAGACTTCAGAAAGGTTGTGCACGTTGGGTGCGGAAACCAATTTTCACAAATAATCCGAATGGGATCATTCGTGAGAATTGGAATTTTTGATGCACTACACAGAGGAAAGTGATGCGTTACGCTTAGTTCAATTGTTACAGACGATGAAACATGGATTTCTTAATAAACGCCAGAAAGAAAACGGCAGTCAAGTGAATGGCGTCTTCCTCAATCACCAAACAGACCAAAAAAAGTCAAGCCACAGCCATCTGACGCCAACTGATGGCCACATTTTTTTGGGATCGGTTTGGCATAATGCTGATTGATTTCATTCCACGTGGAACGAATATAACGCAGAAGCCTTCTGCGAAACCCTACGTAAGAAGAATAACGCACCATTCAAAATCGGCAATGTGAGCGGCTGACCGACGGCGTCGTCCTGCTGTGCGATAATGCAAAGTCAAATGCGGGTCATATACGTGATTTATTAAGATTTGGACAGGAAATTTAAGATCATTCACCATATATCCGGAAATTAGCTCCTTCTGATTACCATTTGTTTGGGAAATTGAAAGAATTTTTCAGTGGTAAGCAATTCTCGGATGACGATCAACTTAAAAATGCTGTTAATCAGTGGCTAAATGGATGGTCGGCAGAAGAATACGACAAGGGCAGATTAAAGCTGTTGTATCGCTACGATAAATGTCTTAATTCAGTGCCGATTATACAGAGAAGTAATATAAGGTAAAAAATATTTACAGAGAAATAAAAAATATTTATAAAGGTTTCAAAATAATTTGTTTTTACAATGAAACTGTATTTACTGTAGAGATAACATCTCGTGAATGTTTGTTTTCATTAAAATATTATAGTTTTATTAATTAACACTCATGGTCATTATTGTAAATAAATACAGTAACACTATCTCATATATTTCTAAACAAAATTCACAAATCACCTTGTAAACGTTATTCTTTATGTTATGCAAAACAATGATCTTAACGAATTGGTCGATGGTATGTTCTGAAAAAAATATCATGAAATAACTTACATCAAATTTTTAAAAGAAAATGAAATTCCATAAAAAATATTCAATCCTTTTAGAATTTCCAAAAGTAACATTTCACTGTACGTTATATTATTTTCCTGTTCAAATACATGCACATTTTAACGGGAAATTATTAAATTACACGCGTACAAAATCAATAATATTTATTTGACATTTTTAATGACACATGCTAATGTAAGAATATGTAAACGATTAAGATACCGGGATTCAATAATTTTTTAAAATAATAGTGAAATTTGGTGAAAATTTATATAACATTTGACCTTTTGTAACAATCACTTAACACGTGCAAAAAGAATGAAATGTGACCTAAGAATTATTCTACGCAGCCACAACCAAAGCCGATAAAAAAAACCAATGAAAATACAATTTCAACCTTGCATATTGAAGATTAGACTTAATCTTCCCCGCCCACAAAGATTACTTCAGAAACTACCTAATCAGAATACAGTATTTTTCTAACCAATCACAAGTATGAAAATGGTTGACCGATCAAAAAGTCACTAATTTACACCTATCAAACTGTAAAACACACTGACCAATTATGCGGCAGTAAATTCATACCAATCATAATCGTTGTTTTTGTTACCAATTATAAGGTGTGAATAACCCTTTATAACTAGAATTCAGTAAATATCGACCGATAAAACAGGTACCGTCCCTGAACGTTGTTAAAAATGCTTCAAATACAATTGCAATTCTTCACAATTTATCAGGGATACAGACTTGACAACCGTCCAGATAACATCTAGATTTGACCAATCACAACAAAAAGAGTTATCACCATAATTATATCCGAAAGCATACAAATGATATTGAACCGATTCAATACCATATATTTTTCAATATTTATATATAACTATAAAAACCCACAGTATCACAGTATGCACATACTATAATTTTTCAATTTTATATGTATGAAATATATTTCTATACATCTACACTTTTTAATATATTCAAAAAAAGAACCTGATTGTAGGGGATAAATAACCTATTTACAGTTAAAATCTATTTGTAATTTTTAAAACAAAAGCGGCATCTCTAATATTCTAGAGAATTGGATATATATTTTCTCTGAGTTGACAATTATATTTACATATTTATAATTCATTTTACCTGTTTGTTTTTCGAGTCGAATAAACGTAACGGAATACATCATTGTTTATATTTGTATTGTTCACTGGAAAAGAATGTTGGTCAATGCACGAGGTCATGACACAAAAAAGTAATTGTTGCAGATTTTTAACAATGATGTGTCTTATTATTTAGTTTGTACTAATGAATCGTTAGAGGTAGAAAATATAAAGGAAAAAAAATTTGCTGAGTGATGACTACTTCAGTACGTTTATAAAAGGACCAACTGATTTTTTTGAGAGGGCGAGCAACGCCGAAGCGTTATTATCGCCAGGATTAAATATGAATTTTTAAAGCCTAAAATTAAATTAAAATGACAATAAATAAGTAAAAAACTCACTACCAATATCACAAGACAAGGAAAGAGCTAAAATCTAACAACATTAAAACTGAAATATTGCCTAAAAAAAAAAAATCGCTAAAACTTAAAACTAACATGACAGAAATCCAAAAAACTCTTATCACAGTTGCAAGTTGCAAGTAACTAAAAATCCGTAAGTGATGTAAATGGCCCCTTAACGGATAACAAGAAAAAAAAATTATGTCAGTTTTAAATTTTACTAAAAATGTTTATGCGTTGCAGAAATACAAGAACCCCATCTATTACTGTCCCATCATTTCCCAAGATGCAGCGAATGTTTTTGGACAACTCAAATCTGAGACGCAAGGCCGCATAAAATACGCAGTCAATCAAAACATGACGCAGTTAAGCGGCAGTCACATCTAACACAGAGTTGTGCATTGTCTCCTGACATCAGGCACCCGTGGGTGACTCTCGCGTGCCCCATCCGCAATCGGCAAACGACCACCTCTTCACGACGAATATTCCTGCATGAGGAGTCCCATGGCAACACAGCATGTTCAATATGTCGGAGCTTATTATCGATTGTGGCCGTCCAATCGCCCACTCAGCACGAAGAGCGAGTTCTACATGATTAACAAAGTCGCATGTAGCAACACGTGAAGTGAAAGGTGGCTCACCACAAGCGTCCCTAGCCGTGGCATCCGCAGGCCCACCTCCCGAATCCCCACGTGGCTAGGGATCCAGCAGAAACCCACCCGTGCACGCGATGCATTTCCATGACGACAGGATGTCCTGAACAGAAGCTTTCCAGGGGTTGGAGAGCACTGCACGAGTCGCCATAAATAAGGATATTTCGACAATTAGGTTTAACGACTTTCAGCGCCCTATTCATTGCGCAAAGCTCAGCTGCAATAACATTTGCGATGCCAGGCAGATCAAACAGGGACCAACTGATGGGGTTAAATAATCTTACTTGGTGAATGATCGGTAACAAAATATAATAACGAAATTTTCTTATTCCGTAACTTTTTTTTCATAATACTGTGAAACTGGTTTAGTTTTCCTAGGATAACATAACGTTTAAACATACATTTGGTAGTTTAGTTGACGAATTATGGTAAAGAAATACTTATTTTTGATATTTTATACAGTTTTTCATGTTAAGAGTTTATGTTGAATATCAGTTTCGAATTTAACATTCTCCTTATTACAAAGTGAAAAATAAAAGAAATATTAAAAAAATTAAAATTATAATTTTAAAATCGGATCACTGCAATTTTTTTTTTTTTATAAGAAAATTACAAGGTCTAAAATAAGAATAAATATTGTACAACGTATTATACAAGTTAAACTCCGGTCTAGAACTAATTAAAGTTTTAAACCATCGATGATAAAACTAGGATTATTTAATATGATTTTCCAGAAAAATCACCACATTTTCAAATTATTCGAATTATAAATGAAAATATTTCCTAATATATCAATTTAAATCGATCGATAAAAAAAATTAGATTTTGCCGGTCAAGTAGATTTGATTTTGGTTAATTCAAACTTAGGCTAAGTAGTAATTTAAAGTTTGCAGCAGGGACACACTCTCCTCTCTCGATCACATCGTTCCTCTGGAGATGATTATTTATTATTTATTTTTTTAAAGACCAAATTTTTAGCCATACAGTTTTTAAAAAACGATTTTTTCATGCTAGCAACGTTTCTGTAGGAATATTCAAAATTTAAATTAAAAAAAAAGCGGTAAAATTGAAATAATACTTTGCAATAATTCATTTTTAAATTTTGAGTTTTTGAAACGAAATAGAAATATAAAACCTACTACTAAAAATCGAAACTTATATGTATGTATGTATGTGTGTTTGTGTGTGCGTATACATACACAAATGTTACCTGTTTAGTGCAGTTTTTTGTTGGAGTAAAATAAAATAATCATAAGTATTTTAAAACCTTTATTTTATACACAATTAATTTTGGTTTAAAGTTACGAACAATTTTAGTCTACATGCAATAACCTACGATAATATTTTGATGAATCAAAGAAACCAGGTGAACTAGATTTATGGTTAATATAAAAAATAAAAACTATAAAGGAATATATTTTTCTTTTCTTTGTAGACATACATATATATCAATTAATTAACCTGTTAAAATTGTAAATGTATTAAAAAAAAGAAAAAAAAATTGAAGTAAAAAGATTTATTACAGTGTAAGGCAATGTTTCCAACCTATGGGGGGTTCATAACATTAATAGGGCGCGAGCATATCTAAAAAAGATATTATTAAAAACATGTATTAATTTACTGAAAGGAAAGGAAAACAAAATACATTCTGGCATAATAAATAATAAAATACACATTTACATTGATATAATACACTTATAAATAGGATTATATCAGTAGTGAACAATGTATTTAATAATTAACTTATCAGTACTATATTAAAAACAAGTTTAATGATTATTAGTGACTCCCTTGGGTCTGTCTTGAAGAGAAAAGATTATCAAAGTAGAGTTTAATATTAGAAATAGACACTCTTTGAGTTCTTTTTCTATATTTGGCTGAGATCTATATTTTACCTTCACAATAGCCACCGCAGAAAATTCGGTTTGGGTAAAGGTAGGATATTGAAAATGATACTAGTATACAAAATGCTTTTGTTTTCAGTGCAGAAAACTCATCGTCCACCCCTGCCCAAAATTTAAAGAAAGATTTATCATTACTAAATTATCTTTTGATTTCGATACTTGCCGTGAATTTTATGAAGATTTCTTCCTCGGCAGTTGAGAGTATTTTAAATGGATCTCTAACCCATTAGTAACTTACTACCAACTTGTCGTCAGAAAGAAATCAGTGGTTACAAAAACAACTTTTACATGCTGTTCTTCAGTCTTATAAGTTTTAACACATTCATTTACATTTGCAAACATTTCTAGGTTTTTTGCTTTAAATTTCTGCTTCATAATTCCAATTTTCTACAAAAAGAACAATAACTTTATCACTCTTATCTAACATAAGTGTATTTGCTTCTTGAACTGAAGATTCAATGTATTTAATTTCTCGAATATGTAGACCAAGTAGCTCAATTCCATCACAAATAAACCATCCTTCTCCAACCTTCTCGGCTTCCGGTCGGTTTTCCTCTTCTAGAAAAATGGTAATCTCATTTCTTAATTCATAAACACACTGCAAAAATTTTCGCGTGATAACCATCTTGCCTCGCAATAAACGCTGATGGATAATAGTTCAGATTTTCATACATTATTTATGCAAAAGAAAGGATTACCTACGGTATTTAGGGTGCAGCTTGGGCTTTCCCGCGTTTTCTTTTGTTTGTATGTAATTGATAAGTTTTTGTTGATGTAAATTTTATTTTAATTGCGTGTTGAACTCACTTCTTTAACTTTCGGTAGGTAATGGATTTCAGTTCCTTTCCGTACTTTGTTCATTCAATCTTGTTTGAGAGTAACATAACATTTGTTTGCTTTCAATTTTGTTGTTTTTCCTGAAAACTACTACTATCTCTGGATAGTAGTAGGGGATGGGAATGTCGCATGTGGCATTCACACCGATGACATCCTGACTGAAGCAAGAACGAAGCTGAGGGATGCTTTTCACCAAGGTTTTGAAGATAACCTGCGGTAAAGCCCATAATAGCTAGGTAGGGATGGGGTGGCATGACGACCGGAACTGTCACATAGTGGGTGTCTTCCCTTACGGGATCAGAATGTACTGCACCCATATCTTTACAAAGTGCAGCAATTGTTGATTTTAGGGGTCTCATTTTTATATAATTTACTGCGGTTAAAATCGTGTTAGCACAATATTCAGACTAGGATTCATTTCTTAGGAAGCCAGAGCTTCTCTGTGGATCATGCAATTATGTATTGTGGAGATTTTTGTTTCACAAGTGGTTGCCTGCTTTGGAACATCCGGGAACTGAACGAGCACAATCACAGCATATTCCGAACCAATTTTCTCACTCTAAAATCTCGTTTGTAAAATCGTTTAAGATAGCAAATAATGGGAATGCTGTTGCTTTGAGTTCTATTGGTTTGCAGAAAAGTAGTTCTTCTACTACTGACATACAATCACAAAATTGAACACAGGCAATGTACAATGAAATGAGCATCTTTATTGATATCTATTGACTCATCAGGCTGTATTGAGAAAAATTTGCACACAAGTTTCCTAAAAGCTGATGCTGTACATCTTCAGCTTATCACCAATTCGAGGGCAACAGTATCATTTGATAGAGGGATAGGGCCTGCAACTGTTTGACAAAATTATCTCCAAATATAGTTTCTACAATCTCAATAGCAGCCGGAAAAATAAGCTCTTCATCAATGATGTGAGGCTTTTAACATCTGTCTATTTTAAATAAACTTTGTAAGAGGAAAGTAAAGATTTTCAGTCACAAAGTTTTTTAAAAAAAATTATATTTCCTTTCCATATAATTTTAATTCGAAGAATTCTCGGAGTTTGTTAACTTACTCACTATGAAGCGTTTCCAAATTCGTTTATTAGGTTTCATGTTGCCTACTGCCAAAATGTTTGAGCAAATGACACGCATGGGTCTTCTTCATTTAGTTCAGTAATGATAAATTCAAAATTTAAGTATTCTTGAAAATATTTTTCTTGATTTTTTTTTCGAAACCATGCTAGTCTGTGCACTTGTTGACGTTACACTAGCGTCTCTAATGCTCGCTTACGCCCACTTAAAAATTTATCCATGATTCTGTATAAATCTACTGCCATGAATATTTAATACCAAGAAGATTGGCTGGAATTGTACGATGTGCAGCACTTATACATGTTTGTGCAGATAGTCGGGCAAACGTTCCAGAATGTTTGAGACAAACGGAACTTCTCCCGAAGCCACAAGAATATCCGACATGGTGAATGTAACATAGAGAACAATAGAGAGGCATCGATTCTTGTTTTGTCAATAAATAAATTTACTTATACTTGGTAATTTGTAAGGTTTATAATTAAGGCCGTAGTATAGTTTTAGCGTCAAAATACATTATTATTGTAAACATTATTATTATATGAGAGGGGGCGCCATTATGTTTTAAAATTGGGTCCCAAATACTGAAACGTTAAGAATCGCAGTTGTAAGAGGTAGACAAGCTTCCAGAAGAGAGAAAATTTAAAACGAAAAATGAAGAGGAAACCACGAAGAAATTTTCTTTCTAAAAAAAACTTATAGAAAAACGTAAAAGGATGCGGACATTAGAAATCATTACGCTTACCAACGAACAAAATGGTAGGCCAACTATTGGTACTACAAGTCAAAACCTAGGCCCGGTAGTAAAAAAACTTCCGAGGACCATTACCTTCAGTGAGAGAAGTGCATTGCATGCCCTAACAAGGGCTTCCTCAAGTTCATTCCTGCTAGGCCGAGATGTGCTAGCACCGACAGACCTTCAGCAGATTGACTGAAGGGGAATCGTGCCGAGAGAAAGTCGCACATACGTTGCTAGTTTGTCAAGGTCAGCCCAAGTAAAGTTTCAAATCGGCCTGAAAGGACCGGAACTCAATCCACAATTCCGTCCATAAAGAAACCAAATATATAACTGACATTGAACAAACAAATATCCGCTCTATAATATCAAAGATCCAGCAGCAAGCGCCTGTTGTCTAAACTCTGCGATTTTTAGGGGAATACATAAATCTTCCGCTATCCTTGAGTACAGTTTTGTTCCACTCGAACTTCAGTTACAGTACAGTAAAACGTGGGATAAACACGCAGGGTTTGTGATCATAGTGTGCGAAGCATTCGTATTGAGCATGCGGTAAGAAACGAGCCAAGAGTGAATCACAAGTATTCAGTTTAGGAAAAGTTGTTTTTTCCGGATCAGTTCAAGAAGCTGTTCGATGATTTGTGAACAGAGGGCAAAGTGACATTATTCATTTATAAAAGTGAAAGGTATAAATTAGTTTCCTTTTATAAACAGTAAAAGTAAATAATTCTCCCATAAAGTGAATTGTTGATTTCGCGATTGTTATTTTACTGTCATAATGTCTTTTTAATTTTTATTAATTTGTATTAGCAATTGTAAGGTGCATATAAAATCGGAACTGTATTTTATTAGTTGTAATTAATCTATTTTTATACATTATTTAAGATTAAATAAATTATATTTGTAAGCATTTTATGTGCGCTATCTCTCAATGTCCTTATGGAACTGCGATCAAGCGATAATAGTAAAGATGGATTATATCAAATCTTATTGATTTATTACATATACGTTCTTATATTTATCATTTAACTAACGCGGTTTCGTGTTTAGATTAAAGCACTTCAACCCCGTTCAACATGCAAGAGACGTCCATAAAGATGAAAACTGTTATCACACGATTTGAATGAATTAAAAAGATTTTTTCTTTTTAACTGAACAAGAATAGATGTTATAATTTATAAAGTAAAACAAGAAACAAACAGCAGAGTTATTGCAAAAAGTAAGCCTAAACCTATATGACGGCCATCTTGATTTTTTTTATTATCGTGGTTTCTGAAAATCTGATTTAGTTATCAATCGAGTCACGATAATAATAGAAAAAAATGGCCGCCATACCATTTTAAACCTAATTTTTGCAATATTTCTGTTGTTTGTCATCGGATTTTTACGATTAAGATGTCGTTTTCTTCACAAAAAAGTGCTTCATAATTTTTATAAGGCAACATAATTTGATAAATCTAATAATTCCTAAGATATTTAAGATCGAAAAAATGAAACGACCGCCATTTTGACATTTGTTAAGGAAGAGTATCGTTATTTTTTTCCTATTTATAAATCTTAGTTTAAAATGAAGTACAATGGCGAACAGACGAAAAATATGCATTTTCGGACCTCTCTTCTCTTTTTCTGTTTAGCCTCCGGAACTACCGTAAGGCATTACTTTAGAGGATGAATGAGGATGATATGTACGAATGCGAATGAAGTGTAGTCTTGTACAATCTCAGGTCGATCACTCCTGAGAATTGTGGTTAATTGAAACCCAAACACCAAAGAACACCTTTACCCACGATCTTGTATTCAAATCCGTATAAATATAACTACCTTTACTGAACCTTAGAACTCTCGACTTCGAAATCAGCTGATATGCGATGTCGCGTTAACCACTAGACCAGCCCAGTGAGTATTTTCGGACCTATGTTCACTAAAAATTTTTTTTTCAATATGTTAAGTAGAATCACTTTTTTTTGGCCTCATCTTTAAAGGATACTCCGTATATTTATATATGATACAATAAAATTAGTAGTTCTCAACTTTAGCAATAAAAATTTTCAGGGGGTTTTTAAGTAAAATACTATTTCAGAGATAAAAAAATACAAAAAAGCTGTAATTATTTAGCATTACGCAAAAATTTAGAAATTGAAGCTTACATTTTATTTTGATACTAATAGCTTACGTCCACAACAATGTTCGAATTTCATACAGAAGTTGTCTTTGATAGAACTTAGAATTCATATAATTCTAAATTTCCTTTTAATTGTTTACATGAATCTTTGTTAAGGACATTTCTGTACGTGAATATATACTGATACAATTCTTTTTTTGTAAAATCGTTTTAAGTGGTTAACCTCTTAAATCAAAGGGGGAGGGGAAATTATGAAAAACTAAAATATTTAAAGAAATTTTTCTTAATATTTTTATTCTTTTTTTAAAAAAA
>JAAAKQ030119070.1:0-12115 GCA_010016005.3 Zanna intricata | reverse complement strand
ATATATTGTATTTTTTATGTTACTATGTTTGAAAAAATACTGGAATATGTAAATGATAACCTGTAATATATATATATTTGAATACTGTTGCGTCATCACAATTTAAATTATATAATGAATAAATTTGGCGAAATTTTAAAATATATTTTGTTAATGTTGAGAGTGGTTTACATGAAAAGTCGTAGATGTTCGTAGGTATAACCACAAATTATGGCGGAGTCCCTGTGGAACTGAAGCCTGCCATTAGATTTTATGGTGTTTCTGCTTTTGGAACACTTTCTACTAAGCCAATTAGATCGTATATCATCATTATTTTTCCTCGGTTCATTGTCATCCAGTTGTCAGCAATTGCAACGTTTCTTGGCCCGCAAACACTTGTAAAGGCTGATGTCGGTTTGTAGTAGGAAGAGGGAAGGATAACAGTATTACACCGCTCTCTTTGAAAAAGTCAATGACAGAAATTGACAGACGAGACACGTGATTGTCTAGCACCAGCAAGACAAGGAGCTTCTTTCGTATAGCGAACATGAGAGACGAAGTGTTTCATGTATTGTAAAAACGGTGCTGCGAATAATCCAGATGGATGATTGGCTCCAATACAACCTGCAGATCCATTTACAATAAAATGATCTTTGAAGATGACCTAGAAAAAATTAGGAGAGGTGGTAGAGTTTTCCCGACTGCATTCTCTGCGAAAACCACTGGAACGGGTTCCTCCCTTCCGTTACTCTCCCCTTTCCGCAAATGTTACTCTATAAACTTGTTTTTTTTTCCTTTTAAAGCAACCGCTTTATTTAGTCGATATACTGTGGTTATTCCAGTTTCGTCACGTTCCAAATATTGTGATATTTTATTTCAAAACGATTAATTTCAAAAATTGAAATGATAATTTCAAAACAAGTTTTAAATTAATGAAAAATGTTCCTACTCTGTGTTTATTAATACTTGATGATCCCGCCAAACTAGTCGCTTCAGCTTCTCTTCAGAGACAATTTGGATGACGATGCACGTAATCCATGAACCAATCCTTAGACGCCATACTGCTGATATTTCAGTTTTCAGGAAAAGTTAATTAATTATTTGTATCTGTATATTCGTAGGCCAACATACGAATGTTTTCAGGTGATAAACCGTAATAAATATCGGAACAATGTAAAGTATATGAAATTAACTTCTTTCTACTTCAGCTGTAAAAGTGAATCTTGGCTTAGCATATCTTCCGGTAATCAGAGGGCTTCTTAGTGAATCTTCTCAGTGTATTAAAACCTACTTTAAACATTTTAGCGGCATTTCTGAGAGACACGCCTTTTTTAACTTCCTTAGCAGCATTTTCGAACGCTCCCTGTGGTGCATTTCCCTATTTGTTTTTCTTTTATATGTACGGACCATGACGGGTCTAAAATGAAATAAAACGAGATTTGTTACAAATATGGGGTAAGTTGATACACTGTTTCAACATGTTCCTTTCGTTCTGTATCAACTTTCCCCTCGTGACGTCATAGTAATTGGATCGATGATTTACATTAATAGCAAACGGGTAATTTTAAAAAGAATAGTATATCAACACAACAATCAAATCGTTTTACCGTGAATCCAAAAATAGTCGTATGAAGAGACACTCAAAAGGCGATGAAAAATATTACTTTCTACATTCATAAGTATAAAAATGAACTAAATGACCTCCTCCAAGCAGCTCGGCACTCAAACTACACGAACATAAGGCATAGGATCTAGAAAGAGGTTTGTATAGATTCAGAGGTGCTACTCCTGCCAACGGACGCCTAAAAAATTACAATATACAACGTGCCCCCGTATTAATTAGCCCCGTCCTTTCGTGTAGTAATACAGGTAACTTATCTATAACACAGAGAAGGTCCTCATTAGAGGACCAGCTCTAGCGTTATCCCGACCACCAGTACAGTATCTATTTTCTGATCATAACGGTAGTCAGTTCTTCGAACATCGTTTCTTTGAATGGCTGGCTATGGATAGATCCCTCGTTGAGTAATTGAATACTCACCAGAAATTATTTCCGTAAGACAGAAAAACAAAAATAAGTCCAAATACTGTACATGAAGTGTCACCTGTAAATACAATAAGGTTTGTGTATTGCATAAAAGTCATTGGGGGTATAGTGTAAAATTATTTTTATACGCTTTTTTATGTCGACATCATAATCCCTGAACTTTTCTACGACTACTAAAAAGGATTGACGGGTCCGACTGTACCCGTTTGGCTTACGGTCCTAGCCGATGGAAAAAAGAGATTTCCCAACTGGATCTATAGGAAACCGCTTATTACAGGATGAGATGATTCTACTGGTATCGAAATCCTCAGCACGGAGCTAGTATTGTCATATCTACAACCATTAAATCAGAGGCAAAAACCGTACTGAAGAACCGCTCAAGCTCCTCCAGAAAGCGATCCGGAGAACGCAAAATTTTTACCTGGATGAGAGCAATTATCAAGGATTTTGCATCTATCATCTAAAATGTGCTACAACGAAATTAGTTTTCCTACAAACATTAAAAATCTAAGAATACTGTTTGTACAGGGCTTCAAAGGAACAACTTCTCCATCATGAAATTCCATGGAATTCCCCCAAGGAACATTTCAGCTTCACACCTACAAAAGTATTTTATCAAACTGTAAGACTAGAATGATGGTTCTTTTTTTTTAGTAAGTAATTTTTAACAAAATATAAATTAAAATTAGCTTAATTTTTCTTCTTTATTATTCTAATTACTTAGTTTTTTAGCCATTGACGAAATAAAAAAAAAAATAGAATGATAAAAAAGAAAAATTAAGCAAATTTTTTTTATGTCAGATAAATGGAAACGTTTTATGATCGCCGCTTGTGATTATCCTGTTTATTATCAATTAAAATTCAGGCAGGATATCAATTATGAATTCATTAACGTTTTAGTTGCGTAGTTGTTTACCGGTGTGCGTTATTAAATTACAAGGAATATATTTTAATTGATTTAAATATCTTCCTCAATAATTATTTTTAGCGTCACCTTCAAAATATAAAATTAAATTAGGTGATTTTTATAATTTATCGTTATACTGGTAGCGTACAGTTTAATTTTTTAATGCTAAAAATTTTCTAATCTCCTTTTTTTTTGAATCGACACCAAAATTAAATTTCTACAATAATATTTTATGATATTTATTTTCGGCCGTATATTAGTTCTAATATTTTGCATTATTAAATTTTCGCCAAATTCTGCTCTAAAAATCAATACATTATTCCATGTCACTATTTACCCTTCTGTTTAGCATGGTGAAAAAATTTCATTTATCTCTATCGTTGCGATTTATTTTTAGAGATTAACTTTTTTTGATAACATATATATATATATATATATATATATATAATTTCATTATAACACAAACTTCTTCGAAAGTTTTTTAAGAGCTGGGCTAAAGACTTTTACGATAATTAAAATGTCTATATTTTATAATTTTTTTCTCGCGTGAAGAATATTATTTAGCAAAGTAATAAATAAAAAATTTTAAAGGTGAAACCTGTTCAATCAAGATTAGTTTTAAAACAGGTTAATATTTTTTTGTCACTGTCACTACTTCTGTCGTTAAGATATGCACCTCTAGAAAAAATGTTTCATGAGTTTATTTTACTGAAGTAAAACAATGTTTATATAATCACAGAAGTAATGTTTTACTCAAATAAGAATGAAAAAACTGAAGGAAGCTCTTTGAAAAAAAATAATTAGAGACTTTTTAGCAAGAAAGAAATTCATCAGTTTCTAATTTAAAATGAATTAAGGAAAAAATAAAAATTTGATAAATAATTTAATAGTTTTTTAAAAATATATATATTTTGGCTTTGAGTTAAACTTCTGAAGAAGTTCAATAGCTGTCTTTAACTATTTCTAACACTAAAACGAGTTAACCATTAGCCATTCTGGTTATTTATCACTTAACAATTTAATATAATTCTTCCAATTAAATTTTAAGGACCTTAATTATTTGGGTTTTTTTATAATGATCGCACGTAAGTCTGGAGAATTCTATATTAAAATGACAACAAATAAATTTCATTTAATACGGTGAATTCGTACACTCACTAGCCTGTTTAAACTTTATAATTTAGACTTGTATTTTCTTTGAAGGGGATTTTAAACTTGAAAGACCATTTATATTGTCACATGTAATTTATCTGTGTAAAAAAAACAAATAAGATGGCTCCAGATAGAAAAAAATTTTAAGTTCAGTGATTCACAGATGACAACTTTATAATCCTATATAACTATTCATGTTTCATTTTATAATAATATTGCAAAGGTAATAATTCTGAAAAAAATAAAGTTACAATAGAATCAGTGGTAATAAAAAATCTCTTTAAAAACTATTGTTTTTGTATTTCAAAATAAGATTCCAACATAATTTGTTAACAAAAATTTCTAAAGTAATACATTATTTGTTTTGGTTTTATTTGGTAAAAATTCATTACAGAATATATTTTCACTAATCTTAATAACCTTTCACAAGAAATAAAACTTATTCACTTCAAAATAAAAATAAAATTGTTTTTTAGTTATCTTTTTCTTAATAAAATGAAAGCACTATAATTTGAGTTTGATTAAATTTTATGTTTAACGATCTTCTTCTTTTTTTTTAAATTTATTTTGCTATGAAATTATTTCCAGTTTTTTTCTTTTATTAATCTTTTTCTCGATTAATGTACTTAGAATTGGGGAAAATTTGCAATCATTGTTCGAGGGTTACCATCTGGTAACCCATGTTACAATCATGGTGGGTTACCATCATCGCGGTTTCTAAAACCAAAATAACTTCACTACGAAATATCTGCTTGCACTTTTAAACTCTATTTTCAATAAACAAAAATCATTGTTCCACTTATCTATATCAATCTAGATCATCCAAAATTTCTCTAAAAACAACATTTTTCACTCGTTTATCTCTATGCTTTGGAGACAATTTCACTTTCACTGCACTCTATGCTTTTGCTTTTGATGTCGCAACATACCCTTCTGTCCATGCCCAAAAACATTCTTCCCAAACCAATACCTACCAATTCAAAAGTTTGCCCTTGAAACTTATTAATCGTCGTAGAAAAAGCTAATCGCACAGGAAATTGAAGTTCTGTAATCAATTAATCAGTTATTCTTGGAATACAAATTATTTCTCCTTGCTTATCTCCAATCAAAATTTTGCACTTTAGGACATTAATTCTCCATTATTCTAACAATAAGTCTCGTTCCATTGCATAAACCATTCTTTATACTCAAATTTCTTAAACATATGACAGTCGAATTTTTCTTTAACTTCAAAACATTAGGAAGCAAACCAGCTGATTATGCTTATTTAAAACTTCCTCATTCACGTTTTCTTTTCCGCCACCACAATCTGTACTCAAATATAAGTTTTTTCTTCGATCATTGCCAAAACTTTCATTATGCTCATTTACTTCCAGGTTATAAGCTGACAAATCTTATGACCTCTTTCAATAATGCACTCATTTCTTAAAATAAAACGATCATGTTCATTATTAATTGTTTCATTTCCAGTTTCCAACAAATTAATGACAAATTGCTACATCTTCAAATCACTAAGCGAATTATCTTCAGTCATGAAGGGAGAAATTGTAGTGCCTCTACAATATCTTCCACTTCTTCGTCTAAATCCATGCCCTTGTTGTTAAAACTTCCTGAATTCCTGAACTTCCTAAATCGATAGGGTTGTCTACGATGGTGGCATTATCTAGCTTGTTGCCCATTTTTTGTACTTCCCTTCTTGACCAACACGATATCTTCGGTCAAGTTTCTTACAACTCCTTCCCTAACCTGCTTAAACAGATCCGCATAATTAGTGCCGGCTTTACGGACTGTCCCGTACCCGTCGTCTACTGCACCTTATAAATGTTGGCACCCCTTCAATTTTTCCAACATATCCGTGCTCTTATCCTCCGTGGAGAATCAATCTTCTACAATAAACAATCAACGCCACCTATTGTCTTCCGGCAAATGTTTCAACATATCATGTCGAAGACAAACGCAGATGCAATAGTGTACACTGATGGATCGAAGCAAGACGATACCGTAGGTTGCACATTTGTAGTTAATGGTAGAACATATATGTTTGGTCTGGCCGGTATAACAAGTGTATTTACTGCTGAACTGTACGCCATAGTCTCACAACAAGTCTTTAAATATCATTAACCCCACGTACCGCCATATTCTTATTTTTAGTGACTCGTACAGTGCTCTCCAAGCTCTAGAAAATTTTTATTCCAGACATCCTATCGTCATAGAAATATATAATGCAATCGGCGAGTTGAACCATCGCAACACACGAGTGAGTTTCTGCTGGATCCCTAGCCTTGTGGGGATTCCGGGAAATGAACGTGCGGATTTCGCAGCTAAAGACGCATGTAGCCAGCCTTCTTTCACTACACGCGTTAATACATGCGACTTTAGTAATCATACAAAACTCACTCTTCGTGCAAAGTGGCAAGGTGATTGGACGGCCACAGTCGATAATAAACTACGACATATAAAAGATACTGTGTTGCCATGGGACTCTTCAAACAGAAATATTCGTCGTGAGGAAGTGGTTCTCTGCCGATTGGGGATAGGACATACAAGAGCCACAGACGGGTACCTGATGTCAGGTGAGAACCCACCACTCTGCGTAAGATGCGACTGCCGCTTAACTATACGCCACATATTGTTCGATTGCGTACGTTATGCGGCTTTACATCGCAAAATTAAATTACCTAATAACTTTCGCCACATACTAGGAAATTTTTTTTTTTTTTTTTACCTCCGGAACCACCATCAGGTTACATCATCAGAGGATGAGACGAATGAATTGTAGCGTGTGTGAAAAATGCCATGCCTTACTGGGACTCGAACCCGGGACCTCCGGATGAAAGGTCGAGACGCTACCACTCCGCCACGGAGGCCGGCACATACTAGGAAATGATAAGCAAGTGGTGGATTAGGTACTCGTGTTCCTACTGGGAATAAAAGTTTTCAAAGACATTTAATATAGATGTAGTCGTTTACTTTTGTAATCCGTGAAGAGGTCCTTTACACCCTTCACGGGTTCTGTCGAAATTTTATATTTTATTTAGATTTATATTTTAAACAAATTTTTATTTTATTTTTACATTTTTAATTCCAACTGTGATTATAGTTATAAATTTTCTGTGATGTTAGTTTTAAGTTTTAGTAATTTTTTTTTTTTTTTTAGTTTTAGTTTTTAGGTAATATTTTATTTTAATGTAGTTGTTAGGTTTTAGATTTTTAACTTATTCTGTGATATTAGTGGTAAGTTTTTTAGTCACTTAGTCTCTCGTTTTTGATTTTATTTTTGATTTATTTTTTTACATATTTATTTGTCATTTTAATTTAGCTTTAGGTTTTAATTTTAGGTTAATTTTAGAATTTAAAAATCCTCAAATCCTCATTAATCCGGGCGATAATAACGCTTCGGCGTTGTTCGCCCTCCAAAAAAAAAAAAAAAAAAATTATGGACTGTCACTAGCGCAGACAAGGGGCCCACCGTTGAGGGGGCTTCTATAGACCTGGATCCACTAAGTAAAGTTCTATTTGAAATTCTAAGTTCTATATGAAATTTAATATGCCTACAAGGAAATCATGTAGTGTCCATATCAGATTTTTTCGAGTAAAATAAAAAGAGGTCATTAATTCTTTAAAACTTTTCATTGTACAGTTAAAGATACATAAAAATTAACTAATAACAGTAATCTTTTTTTTAAAATGAGGGTTTTAATTTTTTTTTTAATTTAGTTTTTTGGGATGGAGTTAGCTGGTTAATATTCTCAGATTACAATTACATATATACACAAAAAATAAAATAACATTATTTTACGCAGTAATATTACGTGAAAATAGCAGAAAACCGTGTCAAATGTTATTACAATGTCATTTGAATATTTTGGCTTATTATTTGTTAACTTATTAAAACTTTGAAGTAAAGCGTAAAAGTAAATTAATTATATGTATTATATAATCTATAATAAATTTTCAAATATGTTATAAAATGCACAATAAGTTTACAGTTAATCAATAGAAAGTATTAATTCAAGTTTTACAAAAAATGTTTCTAAGTAACCTTTAAGAAATCGATTTGCAAAACAAGGAATTAAAACAGTGGGGAATTTCCTTCAAGAGCAGTATAATCAAGGATATCAAGTCCTAGATGATAACACGTGTTGTAAACTTCATGCAAGAATTAATCAACAAGTTATGGATCAGAGGGAAAAAACCTGTTAATGATACAGAGGAGTAACCTACCTAATTACGTAATCTGACTCATCGAATTATCCTACAAATTCATTTATATATGCATTGTTTTTTTTTTTATATGCATTTATATATGTAGTCACTATTTACGATTTAGAATATTACACTAAGACGTTGAAAGGAATGCCAATTTATGATTTCATATTTCTTATTATCGCAGTGAAGATGTTAGCATGAATAACATAGTAATTTAAAACTTCATGTAGTTCAAAGATTTCATTTAAGATATATATATAAACTAAATTATTCATAAACATAGTTTTAAAATCATGTGTCCTTTAATCCAGTTGTTAATGTAATTATGTTATTTACACATCAAGTTAAACTGTTAAAGATGAAAATTAAACAAAATTGTTTTTGAACAATAACTAACACATATACACATACTCCTAATAGTTGCGAAGCTGCAACTAAAAAAACCGGGCTGATCATAGCCCGCGACATGGTCTAGAATGCGACATCGAAACTCAGCTGATTTCGAAGTCGAGAGTTCAAAGGTTCAAATCCTAGTAAAGGTTATTTTTTTACGGATTTTAATAATAAATCGTGAATATACCGGTGTTCTTCTTTGGTGGTTGGATTTCAATTAACCACACTTCTCAGGAGTGTGGTTAATTGAAATATTTTTTCAATATCTTATGATTTAAAATATTTACCTGAGGTAGTACAAGACTACACTTCATTCACATTCATCCTCTGAAGTAATACCTTATGGTAGTGTCGGAGGCTAAACAAAATAAAGAAAAAAAACATTAGTTGCGAAAGAATGCAAATGTTATTACTGTGCTTTAAGTAATTATCACATATTTAAAGAAGGAAGATTAGTTTTATAAGGCGTGTAATTCTCTACTTTTTACGCTTTACTACTAAAGAAGAAGATAACTTCAGATATCATTTATATGAATTATTAAGGCAGTATTTTTAACAATTGTCTCTCTCTTCTCGATTTATTAAAAACTATAGCTATATATTCTTCTAACCACCAGATAAGTCTATCTTTTTGGATATCTTAAAATAGTTAAAACACTTGCGTGACTACACTTCTGTTTTCAGCACATTCTCTCTTATTTTTTTGCTAACTGGTTCTTAATTATCTTCTAGAGTTCAACTATCTTAACAATTCTAGAATTCAAAATATAACTAACTCATCGTCATTCTCATTTTGCCGAATTTTAAGCTCTTTAATATTATTATGTCTTTTTTCTTATCTTGTTTGTCTGTTGGAAAAATGCTGTAGAATTTCTTGTCATATTTCAGATCCTTTTCTAAATCAAATCTTTTCTCTCATAGGGAGTTGCCGTTGATTTTTTTTTGGTTTTATTTTAAGTTATACGAATTTTTTTTTATTATCCGTTAAGGGGCCTTTTACACCTTTACGGATTTTTTAACAATGTTTTATATTTTAGTTTTTATTTTATTTCATTTTATTTTTTAGATTTTGACTGTGATATTAGTTCTAAGATTTACCTGTTATTAGTTTTTAGATAGTTTTCACCTGTGATATTATCTTTAGTTTTAGTTATAATTTTTCATTTTAATCTAGTTTTCGTTTTTAACATTTTAAGTTTGTATTCTTTGTGATATTAGTTGTAAGTTTTTTGTGAAGTCATCTTTTATGTCTTTATTTTATTTTTGCTTTTAATTCTTGGGTTTTTTCTTTCTAAACATCGTTTATTAATTATTTACATTTAATGCGGGCGGTAATAACGCTTTAGCGTTTTTCTCCCCTACAAAAAAAAAAAATAAAAAAAATAAAAAATTAAATGGTAAAAAAGAGATTGAGAAATCGTCTTGAGTTGCCCACATCTTCCCTTGGTCGCCTTGCCTTTGGTCCCCTGATCGCCTTGTCGGAACTCAGACGACATCATATATATACATTTTCTTTTCTCCCCAATCAAGCTTTTCCCAAAACCTTTCAAATATTTTTTCTATCATCATCATTTACGGAGGCACACGTCTTCACGCCCAAGTTTCTGTTCTTGCAGACACCATGTTTTCATCTTGAGTTTCCTTAGACTCATCATAATATCGTTTTCCATCTTCAATAGTACGGCCCAAGTATGATTGGCCCATTTCTCGACGCTTTCTATTTTTTTTTTTTTTTCAGCAAACCTCAGATTATTATTATTAGTCAGATTTATTAACTTGACTGCTCCTTTTTCGTTTTTCACTTTTTTGAGATAAATCAGTATTTGGCAGAGTTGCTGCTATCCAGAGATAGGTATCTCTGGTATGGAAGCAGAGATATATAGGCAGCATTTTTTTTTCATATATTTCTGGTATTTCATCTTCTGATACTGTACACTGATCAACTTTTTGTCATCATTCTTCTTGGCATTCGTCCTCTTATAGACTAACAGTCTGTTGAGAATGATTACCTGGTTAAACACAATAGTTTCTGTTGAAGGCACTTCTGGATCTTCTTCTATAAATTCAATTTCTACATTATCAGCGAATGTATAATTTTGTTGAAGATGTTCAGGATCAAATATAACAGCTCTTACCTCAAAATTGTTGTAGGTATCACGTTGAAGAGCTGCGTACTGACAATCCGTGGTAGTATTGATTGAAATGTTTGAGAAATGGGTATTATTGCTCTCTCCTGAATTTTTATTATTAGCAGAGTCTTTCATTTTCTCTAATGCTAGATGGGAGTCAACTTCTGTCCCCTTTACATCAGAAAGTAACAAAAAAATAAAAAGATTAGATTAATCATGAACATGTAAATTGGTCAAAATAACACTATTATTATTATTTTCTTTTTACCACTATTACGATGATAATTACAGTAAAATAAATTCTGTTCGTACCTTAAATGACAAAGTATAAAGATGAAAAAGCAGTAATAACAGACCAAATCACAAACAAAGGATTCCAGTAATCTTAACGTAAGTACACGACCGATCAGCTGATTAAGTTAGCAATTTTTCAGAGGCAGTTTAATCTATATGGAGATAGCAGGAAATAATAAAAAAAAAAGATTTCTAATAATTTGAGGAGATGAGTGTTTTCTTGTTAAATGCAGTGGTTTTCTTGTTTTCAATGATACCAAAATTACTTTTAATCTGAAAAAAAAAGTTAAAAGGTTAACACTCTTACCTGACAAAATATTTAATTGTAAGCCGGCAAACAAAGTTTTTGAATTTAATAAATGATCAAATTGGAAATCAGATTTTGACATCGTATTTATCCCATTACAATAAATAAATAATAATGCGATGTGCAAATAAAAAAAAAAATCAAAGTGTTTTTTTATCCAACTAAATACTGTATACGTAAATGTACGTATAATACATGTACAATACGTATACATACTATATATAGTACATACATAATATATGTACGTATACATACAAATATATGTATATTTGTATGTTGTTAACAGGATTTACTTTTGTTAAACTAATTTGTAAAATTATTCGGCCTGATTTTCATACCAATTTCGGAAAGAACGTAAATATTGACATAAATAAAAACAATCTATTGTGAAAGACCGTTTAAGATTTGATTGAATATAAAAGTAATGGTTGAGATTTTGATTTTATTATTATAAGTGACATGGAGTTTACAGTTTTTATTTATTTTTTTTTGCAGCAGCCAGATTTTTTTACATTATTTTTCTGAAAGTTTTAAGCAACTAATGAGTGTATTTTTATTTTTTAATTAAATTATCTTTTTCAGTTTACAGCAACGTTTTTTTCGATATAGTTAAAATACACCATTTTTTTTTTTTTTTTTTACCTCCGGAATCACCGTTAAGGTATATCATCAGAGGATGAGATGAATGAATTGTAGCG
>JAAAKQ030119069.1:0-32105 GCA_010016005.3 Zanna intricata | reverse complement strand
CACTTCTCAGGAGTGGTCGACCTGAGATTGTACAAGACTACACTTCATTCACATCATCCTCTGAAGTAATACCTTATTGTAGTTCCGGAGGCTAAACAGATAAAGCGAGAGGCAGTGGTCGACGATGAAGTGACACTTCATGTCAAGAAGCCTTCATTTATTTGCATGCATTTATATGCAGTGGTAGGGGATATGTGTGACCAGCTACCTATGTGGTGAGAGTACCACCTGTGTACGTGTGTACATATACTGGACTCCCACTGATATCTGAGCTGGCGCACGTTGCATCCGCTAATTTACATTTGGCATTTGATAACAAGTTACAGCCAAATAAATTTTAATTATTGAAATATTTGGATCTTACAGGAGAAAGCACATCGGTTCAAATCAGATTTCATCTCTTTTTAAATTTAACTTTTTTTAAAATTTAAATGTATTGATTTATTAATAATTATTAACCTATGGTTGTAAAAAAATGTTTACAATAAATAATAATTCAATAATAACAATAAAAAAAAAGTATGAGAAAAAATCAGACGTTATTAAATAAAATTTATAACTTATAAATTTTTATTGATAATAAAAGTTATTTAATGAAATTTTATGGACTTTTAAAAATGTGTATTTGTAATTTAATAGGAATTATTATGTATGTGTATATGTAATAGATCTGGAGAAACTTCTGATTATGTAATATTAATTTGGGATTTTCATACAAGTCGCAGTAGCCGTAAAAAATCTGATTTTTCTTTTTTACATAAAAATTTTAAGTATGATTTAAACTAAGAAACCATTTTTTATTTTAAAAATGTTTAGTATTTTTTTTTAATTATGAACGTGAAGTGGATCATTTTATGTCTTGAAAGTTTCAGAAATTGGCATGATTGTATTTTACAGTCACAACAGATTATTTTTATAATCAGTCAGATGGCTGCAAAGGAGGTTACTTTTTAACTACAAGTATCATTTTATAAGAATAAAAAGTGTGGGGCACAAGTATTTTGCATAAAGGAATAGAATAATATTTAAATTATTTGGACATTGTTGAGAAATGTTAAAATAATGCATCAAATGAATGTTTTGTGTGAAAGGGATGTGAATGCAGTCATACCTTTTGATGTACATGCTTCTAAAGTGGTTTAACTACAATTCATTTGAAATTTTTATTACAGCAATCTAAAATTAACATCAGTATAGTGAGAAGTTATATACTGGACTGTTTCATCTATTATAAATGATTTCATTTTCAGCTCAAAACCAGGGATAAAACGAGTTTATAAGACTGAGTATGAAAGCTATGTAGAGTATAGTTCTGTCGAAGAAGTAGCTTTATGTCATTTTAAAAATAATGGCTACCGAAAAGGTAATATTTTTAGCCCATGATAAGCTTTATTTATGTGGCAATGTTTTGTAGCATCTTTCCATACCCAGTTTCTCTTTTTTTCCTCCTTTTTTATTTTCATTCCCAACTTAAGCAATTTTTCCCCATTGTCCTTTAACCTCTGTGCTTCAATCATGCAGTTATATAATATAACTAGAAATTTTGGATAAGTTTGTTGTTTATTTTAATGTACATACATTTATCAGTAGGTAAGCATGCACTTGTAATGATGATATTAAGTTAAATTTTCTTCACTGTTACTTTTACAGCTCTTAATTTCCTTTCATTTTTTCTCTCTATATTACCTCGCCATAACTTGAGTAAATCTGAATCTCAAAGAAACAATAATAATGTTTTTTCTAAACATTTTTTGATCTTAAAAAGAAGAAATGTATTTTTATACATATGTATTTTAAAACCTTAGTTTTGATTATTCTATGATTAATTATTGATTGTGTTTGGTTATGAAAAATCAATCATTTTAACATTGTTTTCTACATGATATTCCAATTTTAAATATAAAATCTTGTGCCATGTTTTAAATTATTTTTATTACATTGTTTTGGAAATTATAACGGGGCATAAAACTATTATAGTAGAACCTTTTCTTATCTATACATTTAAAACATGTCCTTACTGACCCATAAGCATACCCAGCAAAGATTATTAAGGATAAATTGATGAAAATTTGTTTGCATGTTCTTAGAGTATAAGTGCGCACTAAGAAAGGATTTTTTTTGAAATTCTGAGTTTAAAGAATTAAAATGGACTAACATTTAATTTTATTCCTTTATTTTTTTTTTTTATTTCTTGGTAGCAAATGAAGGTATCAACTTGATATTTTAGTTTATTTAATCTTGATATGAATGTCTAAAAAAAAGTCTATTTCTAGATTTTTTTAAATTTTATCTTGAAAAGAAAGAATGGCAAAAAAATTTTGAACAATGATTCCAAATTTTCAACTGTATTAAATGAGATATTCACTCAGTTTCAACTGGAAAATACTCTTCAGATAAATATCTAAAAATCATGTTTGGGTTCTTTTCATTTTGATTTTTTAAGGGGTACAATGGTGTTCGGCACAGTGGCTCAAAACCAACATAGTCTTTATCTGCCACTGTTACTTTATGTGTGATGCGACTGGGCTGTTACTGCCTCTCGATACTTGATAACACCATATAAAATAAATTTAAAACAAAAAGCAAAATACCATAGTGGTGTTTTTTAGGCATTTTCTTGTTTAAGTACCTCCTTCTTTTTTTTTTTTAACCTCTGGAACCATCGTTAAGGTATATCTTTAGAGGATGAGATGAATGAATTGTAGCATGCATAAAAAATGCTATGCTGGACTGGGATTTGAACCCCGGACCTCCGGATGAAAGGCCGAGATGCTACCACTCACGCCACAGAGGCCGGCAAGTACTTCCTAATGATGTTTATTAGGTAAAGGTAAGAAATGGGCAAATACAATTTTACCATGAAGAACAAGTAACCAACTATAATATTATTTATAAGATGGAGGCTGACTGTTTTGAGGCTTGCATTCTTCATATAATCAAAAGGGTTTCGGGTCCCAACAGATTATTTTTATAATCAGTCAGATGGCTGCATATCAAAGAGACTACTTTTTAACTACAAGTATCTTTTTATAAAGGTATAAAGTGTGGTGCACAAGTATTTTGCATAAAGGAATAAAATAATATTTCAATTATTAGGAAACTGTTGAAAAATGTAAAAATAACGTATCAAATGAACGTTCCGTGTGCGTACCAAAACCTTTACTGACCAAATCGTCGCTTTAAAGAAATTACAATACAGTCATAGTTTTTATAAATTGATCAAGCTTTAATTTTTTTTATCATTATTCTCACAAGCATGAGTTTAATGAACACAGAAAGGTCAGGAAAGAGGGCAGAGTTCCCTGGAAAATGACCTCACCTATCAGGAAATGTCTTGCCTAGCTTTTCCCTTACCTCAAGGAGTCAGTGCGAGGGGAGCCCCATCTTGTTGCCAGAAGAGGATATTAGGATCCTTATAGTCAGTTTGTGGGAATGCAATCTGTTCTAGCATGTCAAAATGTGGTTCAATTCCCTAGCCACTCAGAACATCAAACATAACTCATCTGAACTTCTTTTTCTGGGGTTATGTCAAAGTCAGGTTGTATACAACAAAAGTGAGCAAACAGGTAGGAGCTATGTGAGGATGTTCAGAGTGCCATTTTATCCATGACACCAAAAATGTTTCAATGCACATGGCATGAAATCTCCTATTGGTTGTATATTCTTCGTTTGACTGGTGGGACAGCACATATGGAATTGATGTGTTATAATATGATTTTTTGTTATAACTTGATAAGACAGGTTTTATTTAATTTTTGTTTCATGCTGATATCTATAATATTTTGAGAGATGTAGTTAAAAAAAAATAGCACATTTCAAACGGGACACACTGTGTTATACATTTTCACAATATTGATGAATGATAAAAGTAAAATAAATTATTAAAAAAAGATGATAAAATTTATTTTATTGCCGATTGTACATAATCGGCTTTCCTTAGTCGGTCACTGTCATTCACGTGTAATGATACATCAGCAGCAGATATGTCAAGTGTAGAAAGTATTTGTCAATCTTATAAAACCATTTTAATTGGAAAATGAATAAAAAATTGTCAGTAAAGTAAATGTAATTATAAAAAGATAGCCTTAATGCGGGCTATAAAAATTAGTTAACTAAACATATGACTGAAAAGCTAAGTAATGTGCAGAAAAAATTTATAACAAGAAATTTATTTGAGTGGCTTTTTGTTCTGTTCATGACTAAACTTATCGTATTACAAGTAAATTGTTACCATTATTAAAAAATGAATAATGAATGATTTATTCCTTGTTTAGCTTGTGTTTAGATAATGCAGTAAATCTATATCAGTTATATTGGGAAAGTAATGAATGAAATTATGCTGTTTGTCGATAAGCAAGGCATTAAATAAATATTCCAAAACATAGTTTGGTAATAAGTAAAGTTATTCATATGGTAGGGGATATGTGAAAACTTATTTTTATTGTAATTTAAACTAGATTTGGTTAGCTGTAATATTTTTTTTTTACAAAATAGAATTGATTATTTTTTCAGCCCGCACCTAGTTGAAAAATTGTTTTTCTTTTTATGTTTGAAAGAACATACCTTTTAGGTAACAAAAAATTTGCACAACAAAATAAAGAGAAATGAAGGACTAAACGATGGAACTCTCTTGTAATGTAACCATTAATGCCGACTTCATTGAATGAATCGGTCCATCTGCCTCATATTATTAAGTTTTGTTTTTATGTACGTTTGTTTTATGTAGATTTAAAAGATTTGTTTTTTATAGCTGTAGAAGGTTTAACAGATACATATATGTCTTTTGATGCATATGTTTAGTCAGCCACATGTTATTGCAGATTGATTATCATGTTAGTAGTCGACAGGAGATTTAAAGTGATTCGTATATATACTTGGTTTGTAAAAAGTATTACATAAACTTCATGTTTAATAATCTACAAGTCAGTATTTATATTTATTATTTTCAATAGCCAGTGTATGTGTTTTCATATTTATTTTAAAAGTATATGTATTTTCCATTCATATAGTAATTATAATAATGTTGTTCTACATAAGGTAAAAAAATACCATTCTTTCTATTAAGGAAGTGCCTATTGAGAATATTTTCTTTTTGCAGTTTCATAAAAACTGTTCGGATCTTGATATTTAGCCTGAGAAGCGTCTCTATATGTTTTACTTTTCACGTAATTAAAAAACAAATCGCACATCTTAAGACACGAATTGTTTCTTGATTTAAATGTACTTTCAGCATTGAGGTCTGCTGAGAAGTAGATAAAGTAAAGAGCTCAAGAGAGATTTTATTAATAGAAATGAAATAAGTTGGCACTAATTTTCAGGTGTATTTTGTTTTAGGTTATTGTGATGAAGGAAGATTCTTAAGATCTGTGTTGTTAGCTTGTTTTTGGGATATTATTTACTCTGTACCTGAATATGAATCAGAAAATGTTAGCGTATTCGTGAATTTCTTTCAAAGTGAACCTCTTGACTGGGGCACTACTTCTTTCTATAAAAGAAGACAACAAGAAATCAAGGTAATATTTTAATTTTGAGAATTTTTTTAAAAGGCTGTGATGTGATGTATTTGTAGTTCTACTTGCCATTTCTAATTTTTATATTTGTATTTTATCACCGATTTAACTAATTTTTTCTTATTTTTTATGTATTATCAGCGATGTAAATCCATGCACAAACATGTATATAATAATAAAAAAAAAACAATTTTTTAAAAATCGTGAAAATGTTTTATTACTCTATTGTATATCTTTTTAAATACATGTTTCCTTAACACGTTCAGTGCTAGTGGAGTATCAAAAAACTGTGGCTGATTTTTTTTGTGTGATGTGGCAGAAACCAATGAAATATTTAAGATGCCATAGTGACATCATTTGCCACAGAATACAGACTTACCGCATCTTTTAACTAATTATCATCCATTCTTCCACCATACAGATTTGTAAATAATATAATATTTATCATACTGAAATAATTTATATATTCTTTATCAAAATATAGGCCTGTTTTATTTAGATATAAATTTTCATGTTGCAGATTATTACGTAGAACATGACAAGTAGCAGACAAAATAATTATCATGTTATCTTTTAATATTAGTATTATTCACACCATACAATCTACAGTATTAGAAGGATGTAGATGTTATGAACTTTATAGACAGTGGAAATTATTGTACTGGGCGAGACGTATAATAAAAACACAGTTATCAGAATCAATAATTTTAATTCATTAGATGCTTTTTTTTTTTTAATTTAAAGAGAACATTTTGTTTGATTATTACAATATAGAAAATAGATCCTCTTCTTCGCTGTCAGAAGAAGGTTTGTTTTTGTCTTTAGAATCTTTGATATCTGAATTCATCAGGAGATTAAATGTTTCTTCTGATAAGATTCATTCTTCTGCAGTAACAGACAAGTTTCTTTTATTTATTCCTGAAGGGCTGGCAGCTTAGAATTGTTCCTAAAAAAAAAAGAAGTAGAAATAATCAACAATATTGTCGTAGAAATAATCTTATAAATTATAAATAAAATTACAAATGATTTTATTAAAAAAAGTGAAACGTATTTTTATGAATTCAAAGAAGAATGTGTAAAAGTGGTGAATCAATAAAACAATATTTTCTACGAAATTGAAATTACATATATGATTTAAAATAGGATTTATGCTCATTATGTGACTGGTTTTTTTTATATATTTCAAAAACTACATAACTTGTTATTATGTGTAGATATATACTAAAAAAATGTTATATATTAAAATTGTTCTGTATTAAAACCAGTAATCAAGCAAAGATTGTGCGATTAATATTAAAATCATAATCAGAAAAATTTGATCAAAAGATGAACTTATCCTTTTTTGATGTCATTGCTGGGCTGAATTTTCAATGAAGAAATTATATTCAATATTCTTAAATTCAACTTGCATTCAGTTGTAGTAGCAAAAAAAAACTACAATAAAAACTTAACAGAAGTAGTTAGAAAATTTGAGTAGTATAGAAAAACTTTATATTATTAAAAGAAAAAAATAATTTAAGAAAGGAATGGTGAACTAAGTTGTGAATACATAATTCAAAACCAAAAAAATGAAATATAAAAACCGAATGGAAATGTTCATCTGTACGTGGGGCCTAAATGCCATTAAATTTTCAACTTTAAAGGTCATGGGTGTGAGGGTGTATACCAAGGTCACCCTCAGTATCTGGAGATTTTGCTTAATTAAGGTCTTATTTTTCTTCGGCCCATTTGTTAACAATTAAAAAATATTTCCAAAAAAAAAAAAAGGTTTTTGCAAAATTGCCTCCAACCCAAATAATGCTCTAAATAAGTAGCAACTAAGTGGGTGTAGTGCGTCATTAGTTGATGTACAGTTGCTGTACTTCTATGTTGTAATGTCGCAGGTGAGCGGTTGAATTAAATAAATTAATGTATCAAGTGTAAAAAAGTATTTAAATTGGCTGCTAGTACCGCCACACCTGCTGAAATCAAATATGGTGCACACTTCAGTTAGAATCATTAAATTAAATAAATGAAAAAATATTTAATTTAAATAAAATTATAAATATTTTAAATTGTTTGTGTGTATGTATGTATGTGTAAGCTGTGCATAAGAAAAAAGCCGCATAATAAAAAAGTCTTGCAACTGAGTTATCAACTTTTTTTTTTGTTTTATATTTGAAATTATACTTGTGATGTCAGTGGATCCACAGGATGTATATTATTTTTAGAAAGTTAATAAATATTTTTTCTTTTATCTTATTTTAATGTGAAAAATTACCCTTTGGCAGAAGTAAATTTTAGTGGCAGTTTATCAAACATAATTATTATTACTTTCTAATAATAGTTATTAATTAAAATAATTTGCTTTTCATTCATTGTAACAATTTTTTTCATTTCAATATCTAATATATTAAAAAATTTTATATCCTTTTGTACTATGTACAAATGAATTTAATAATCATTTAACTAATTTTCAATGAGATACTTTTGTTAAGAAGTTATTTTTGAAAAAATTTGTATCATAGTGCATAATTTCCTAATAAACATTGGGAAAATGTACACATATACCATTAAGCAGCTTTCTGTCTTAAGGTGTTATAACTTTTTTTAAAAATTTTTTATTAATCTGCAAGTATCAAGTGCCAATTTATTTTAAAAATTACATATTATAATTTGATACAAAAGTTGGTTTTGGCTTTATAATTTTCCCCTACCACAAAAATTTTTAACCTTTTTTTTTTATTCATATATTAAAACATGCAAATTTGAATAAGTCTTAAGCAAATTTTGCTTCCTTGCTTGATAAATTAATTATCCAAGAAGCATGTTTGTGGGAATATAGAAATGGAATTTTGTAGCATGTGAAAAATGCCATGACAGACTGGGATTCAAAAATATTTTTTATTCCAATATGTATAATTTTTTAGAAGTTAAAAAAATGATGTAAATTTTATAAACAGTGTGTTCATAAAATAATTGTCGGGTTTTAAATGGCTATAACTTCAGAATAAAGCATTGTAGAGAGAGAGAGAGAGATGAACTGTTAGTTAAATGAAAGAGAAACACTTCAAGTCTATATATGAAAAAGCTAGTGCTTGTATGTTGTTTGTTTCCAATATATGCAAGAAGCATGTGCATGTTCATCATCATCTTTTATGGTACAGAGGAAGAGGTTCAGTGTGTGTTTGGCGTGCTATGTCTGAGTCAGTTGCCTGTTTGAGGCGTGAATACTATCACATACAATGAAGAGCCCCACATGAAAATAACATTCAGCAATAGGGCAAAGAACTCAAAGAAACAGGCAGCCTGCTAAAGCAAACATGTCCAGGATGAACATCAGTGTCTGATGAAATGATTGAAGCAGTGCAACAAGTTTCTTGCATAGCCCAAAGAAATCCATGCAAAAGTGTCTAGACATTTGGGCATTCCTAAAATTACTGTTCATATGTGTTCAAAAGATGGTTATGTTTCACTGCATATAAAATTCAGGTGTTGTAACATCTTTATGCACACGACAAAGTGAAACGACTCGATTTTGCTGTAGACATTCCGGATAGTTTGAAACAGGATCATGATTTTTTAAACAAGTTCATTTTTAGTGATGAAGCACCATTTCAAGTTTCTCGATAAGTATATTAGCATATTGTTTGTTTATGGAGTACTCAACCACCACATGTTAATATTGAACATTAACATGACTGTAAAAAAGTGAATGTGTGGTGCACTATTGGATGATAGAAGAAGAGTTATTGGCCTTTTCTTTTTTCTGAAAAAAACAATAACAGGGAACATCTTCCTGAATATGTTAGAAGGATATGCAGCACCCAAATACTGGTGAATTCCATTTTCCTGTTAGATGGAGCTTCTTCAGATATTGCCACAATCTGGCAAGATTTCTTAATGAAACATTAACTCAGTGATTGGGTCGGATGAGATAGTTGATTGCCTGGCCCCCACAGTCTTCAGATTATACCACTGAGCATTTCTATTCTTGGATTTTGTAAAAACAAGTGTATTTTGCTCAAGTTTGAAATTTGGACAAACTGCTTTCTTTTAGAGGGAAACTGCCCTCTATCACGCCAATTGTTCTCTGCCTTGCACAGCAAAAAACTGAATATCTTCTTGATATTTGCAGTGCAACTAGGGAGCACACATTGAAATCTACTGAACAATAAGAAAGTTGGAGTGTTTCTCTTACAGTTAACATATAGTTCATCCCTCTGCAGTGCTTTGTTCCGAAGCTGTAACCATTTAAAACTATTATTTTACAGATACACTATGTGCGTGCGCTTGCGTGTGTGTGTATGTATCCAACATATGTAATAGCAATTTTCAAAATATTATTGAGTAAATGTGATATTAGTTATTAAAAGTTATTTTTTATATAAAAAGTAGATTCTCATGTTTAAAAGCACTAATTTATATGTTCTACATAAACAAATTGCAGATTGTGATTGAAAAAACCAATGAAGAATTTTATTCATTCTTAGTTATCCTCATTCTGTTGATCCACTCAGAATTACTTGTTTTATATATAATAAAAAAAAAAAGAAAAAAGACTTTGGTACAGAGAGTGTGTAATTTCATAACACAAACCTTATAAAAATACATTTTTATTGTTAAATCAGACAGCCATATCAAATTTAGCCAACAAGGTTTTTTCATCAAAATAATTAATATTTTGGTAAGATTAACTATTTGTTTGAAATATGTTTATAGTTTCTTTGTAAAAACAATGGTAATATCAGTTTAATAAAAATTGTAACAAAAAATGTTAATGAATGTTGATATCATGCATCTCCATTGCATGTGTTTTTCAACACAGGCAATGGAGATGTACGATATGCCAAATCTAGGTTTAACGTAATAAAACCTCAGAAAAAATGTTCTATATAATCACTATTTAAACATTATTGTTGTATCATCTTAAATAAAGATTATTATTCTTAAAATGTTATTTTGCAGAAGAATCATCTCAGAATAGAATGTATTCTCATAATGACATGATGTCACTAGTAATATGACATGTTAGAAATAGAAAAGAAAGACAATAATAGTGGACAATAATATGTAGACAATAATAATTTCTTAATTGCTTATTTTATTTTAGTTACGTTTATCATTTTGATCTTTAGATTAGGTTGGAGGCATTGTCTTCTGGAGGTCATAATGAAATAATAAATACAATTAAACAATGTATTGAGCTCTATGAAAATGTTGATAGTGTTATTGAATGGAAACTTGTTAATAAAGAAATGTTTCATCAAGTTCAGGTGATTTAATTTGTTCTTTTCTTATATAATAGTTATGATGCCAGTTTATGTTACTTTTAATTGCTTTTTACACTAGTATTGCAACATTATAATTGCAAAGTTGTTTTGCAACTATTTTAAAATTTCCATTTACTTAATTTTTTTTAATATAAATATTTGCCCACTGGGCTGGTCTAGTGGTTAATGTGACATCGGAAATCAGCTGATTTCGAAGTCGAGAATTCTAAGGTTTAAACCCTAGTAAAGGTAGTTACTTTTATATGGATTTGAATACTAGATCGTGGATTTCTATGTCTTTTAGTGGTTGGGTTTCAATTAATCACACTTCTCAAGAGTGGTCGACCTGAGATTGTACAAGACTGCACTTCATTCACATTCATACATATCATCCTCATTCATCCTCTAAAGTAATAGGTTACAGTAATTCCAGAGGCTAAACAAAAAAAAAAAAAAAACAAATGAAATATAAATTTTCAGTATTTTTATCCATTAAATTATTTTAACTTTTAGTAGTGTGGTTAATATTTTCATTTGAGTAATATCCGTAATTTTACAAGGGATGTGATACAAAAATAGAAGAATAATCAATGTTAAAAATATTAGATTTTTTTTTTAATTGTAAAAAATAATTGTAATGGACCTTATAAAGTTATAAAGTGGAATAGTAAGGTTTATTTCAATTTTTTTTTTTTTTAATATGTAATAAAATAATTTAATAGAATACCAATTTTCTATTAGTTTTGTTTTATTAGTGCGTATGCACTTACTGTTTTGATTAATTCATTCTTTTCTTTTTAATTGCTCTGGAGACAACTTCATCCTTGCATTGGAAGGTCCTCCTATCCACCTATCATTACTTTCTTTGTTATTTCTAGTGGTTCCTACATATTGGTTCTGTTTCTTTATCAGATAAATGAGATGAATTGTTTACAATATATAATCTCAGGAACAACTGGGAATTAAACTAAGAATTTTTTATCTTATCACTCATTTGCTATAACATCTTGATATCAGATTATTAAAACAGATTTATCTGTAACATTTTATGTGATTTGTTATTTGCTTCTTTTTTCCTAAAATTTCCTCTTCACTGAGAATGGAATCCTTTTGCATTTTAGAGCCCATTTTTACTTTGAGTGACTAACTTTTGACTGGTGTCGTTTTTATTTCGGCTCCCGAAATCCATCATAGCCATAATAGTAATTTAGGCATTGTAAAGCAACAAATTATTATTGTTTTTTCTCTAACAATGACCACGTTCTGTAATATAATAACAATGCAGGCCACAAAGTTTGCATAGATTGTATCAAGTTTGACAGTAGTGGTATGATAAAAATAACTCCTGTTTTAATTATTGGCTATCTTTTCTAATTTAAATTTTAATAATTAGTTTGTTTTTTTTTTTTTTTACATTAACTAACATTTTCAAAGATTTTAAGTACTTGCATTACCTTGTTTGTTAATTGGAAAATTTCTGAACTTTAATAAGTGTTGACCTCACAAATTAATGGATTTGACTAATAATTTATGAATTGTTACATGAAAGTGATTCCACAATTTTCGATATTAACTACACTAGAAGCAAAAGACCATATTATTAAAACTAAAAACACTATCTTTGCTGACAATTGAGAAGCTTAGATATACTCAACTGTACCCTGTTTATTTCTGCTTTATCTTTTCAAATGTTTAATTTGGTGACTGTTTGTAAGTGGAAAGCAAATTGTGTATTTTGACATCTTTTATCATAGTGAATTGTTTAAATAAATTGTTTCTGCTCATTGTTGTGCTAATACACTTCTGAACAGTAAACATCTTCCTAAAATGTAACACTTTCTGCTTGTTTAATTCTAGACATGGCAGTAGTAAAGTTATGTAGGGTCCCGGACAGTGTTAGCCATGTGCTGTATGTCTGTCCCCGGTATGAGTTTGTGCGTGACAGAGTGGTTAGGGAACTTGAGAGATTACACTCATGCCTAGATTTAAGAGTCAATTGGAAGATCCGGGCTGAGTGGCAGCTTGTCGCTGGCCTCCTATGAACCATTGCGTCATCCAGGGTCCTAGAAGGAGTTTAGTAGTAAAGTGTTGTACTAGCCAGCTTATATCAATGTTTGTTGTGGTTTTTTCAAATAACTGGTTATTTTTGGGTATAAACATAAATCTAAACCCAAAAGTTTGTTATTACATATGACTAAAACTAATTCCTTGAGTTTTTTTAATTTTCTTATACCAGTTAGTGTGCAGCTGTTAAGATCTGTGTAACGTAAGAGCTACAAAATAACTTTAATGAGGATCTTCACTTACTTTTCCCTAAAGTTCAGTACTTGCATTTTCAGTTTGCTTGCATTTTTCCAATGTGGTGGCCAACTTTTTTTTGTAAATAACTACAGTATTTTTTTCCTGTTTTCAGTGGAAAATTTAATTTTAAGACTTTTTGTACTGTAGAATATTTTTCCTTAAATTTAACCTTTTAGGAGCTTCTCAAAGGTGATAACTAATATGACAGCCAATATAATTTTTTTCCATCCTAACTCAGACTTTTATTTTATAATGGGAAATATCATTGTAAAATTTCCTTATTCTTAGCTATTTTTCCATGAATGGAGTTATTCAACTTCTACACCCTATCTCCTCTGGGACTTACATACGTATAGGTTAAATCTAAGTCTAAAGCATCATAATTTTATTACTTCTTGATAAAGTTATCAACTTCTTTTTTATTAAAGGTTTTATGACCATTTTACAAATGATCTGAAACCCATTATTGTTTCTTTAAAATTTGTTGTACACCTTTGAAAAAGAATATGATGTATTTCAGATAAGGACATGTGTAAGCATAATAATTGTTAAATTTTGGTGCTTCAAAGCAAAACAGTATGCCTTGATTTTATTGTAATCAGAATCAATTCAATTTTCCCACAAAAATTTATATTGTAAAAAGATTGAGAGAAAATTTTTTTCTATGGGTACACTTCTATGTGGCATCCAGTTTTCTCTATCTTGGAATGAAAAACAACATTTTTTATGGGTGTTCTTATTAAACGATGAAATTTCAATTGTCTGCTTGTAGACAGTTAAAATTTGTTTTGGTAATATACGATATTAACCACGTATAAGCACCTAGTGATACCATGGTGAAGGATATGGAACTAAACTGAATGCTTTCCGAAATTGTTAAAAATCAAAATGGAATTTCTTTTATTATCTATGCTATTTAAAATATTTTCTAAAAACTAGGAAATGGCTGGTTTAATAAACTCTAAAACCTTGTGAAAGTTTATCTAAGTATTATGTGTGTTAGTCAAGAATTTTAAGTTTATTTTGTGTAATCTTTTAAATTGCTTAAGAAAATACAGATAATGAGATTAGTTATTCATTTTTTAAATCAAGTAAAAAGCCTTCCGTTATGAGAGGAACATCTACAGTTGTGAATAAGTTCATCTACAATTTTTTTTTTAAATAATTCAACTCTGTTTAGTAAATTTGTATTCAAAATAAAATAAAAAAACTATTTTGGGTATCAGCAGTTACTGAAAATATTAATTTATCAATTAAACTTTCTTAAATGAGTAGTCTTCTTTTAAATAGATCAAGATTCATGTTCTAGGAAATACCAGAAAAGAATCTACTAGTTTCCTTTATGAAAAGAATATAAATTTGGTGGACAAAATATAAATGAACTGATTGAAAAAGAATGTTTTATCTTTTGGTTACAATTATTTTGATCATAATTTCATTTTAAATTTTGGTTTTATTTCACTTAGTTATAACTTCTCATTTTTTAATTAGATATTAAGTTATCAACAGAATATTCTTTCACTATGAATAAGTTTGTCATTAATTTAATTTTTTTAAATAATATTGCAAGTTAATTGACATTAAATTTCAAAACTTCTTAGTTTATTGCTAGAAATTATAATTCTTTAATAAAGCATGTCTCTTCTTGTTGCTAAAGAACAAGTTATAAAAAGAGAGTCTTCTAATACATATTAAGAATAAGAAAATAATAAATTTTTCATAAAACTAGATATTAATGGTATTACTGCCCGATTACAGTGCTCAAATTTTAAATTTATTGATGCGTCTTTTATAATGTTAAATTAAATTAGTTTAATAATTAAAGAGTTTAATATAGCGTATAATAATTCATTGTTCCTGCTAAGTGTTAGCAAGATTTAACTTGCTTTTTAAAACTGGCTTTTTCATGATACTACAGTTTAAATCATTGTAATCATTGAACTGAGAAAACAATTTTAATAAAAAACTACCCTTTTTTCTTTTTTTGTTGTCTAGCTAAGCTGTTCTGTTTTTATAAAAATTATTTAAGACAATTATATTATTTGGTTTTACAGTTAACCTGATTAAATTACAGTAAGTGTGTTTTGTGTTATTTAATTCACTGGATGTAAGTTATATATAAAAATGTTTATGATTATTATATTAATATTTTTTTTCTTTTATGTAGGAGTTTGTTAAATGCCTGCCATTAAATTTTTTTATATCAGCTGCCGACCACTTACTAAAAGATTACAGGTCATTCGCTAGTGGATTCCCTGATCTTACCCTGTGGAATCCCATTCCTAATGATTATAAGGTAAAGAAGCAGTTTTTTCATTTAAATTAAAAATGATAATCATTTTATATATATATATAATAATCTAAAACAATACATGAGTGTTGTTCTAGTTAATATTGTTAGTTGGTTAATAACTTTATGCAAAACTTTATTCATTATAAAAATTAGTTTTATAATCCTAAGGTAAGTCCCTAAGGAAAGTTATGATCCATTCCATTCTGTTTTTAACAGTTCTTTCATTGTTTTATCTTTTCATCTATCATTCTTAGGGATAACAGCGTTATAGTTCTGGAGAGTTCATATTGATAGAATTGTTTGCAACCTCGATGTTGGATTAAAAATTTCTGTGAGGCAGGTTTTACAGCTTAAGGTCTGTTATACCTTTAAAATTTTACATTGGTGTTATATACAACTGTTCTTTCTCGCGTAAAACTTTAATGACTGAAAAAAATTATTTTTACCTAATTACTTAAAACTATGTTTTTTATTTAAATATTAATTTTCTAAAAGTTGTATGAGTAAAAAACAATAAAATCAATAAAAACAAAACAAAATTAATTAATGGAAGAAATTAATATTAATAAATAATATATATTCAAGTTTTATCTGTTCATAATTGTAGCTCTGTTTTCTTATTCCGTTAGATATTCATTTTGAAGTTTATCAGTATGTTTAATGTTAATAACTAAATTAAAGTTTCCTACTTATCAATACACATGGTTCTATACACATTTATTAGTTTTTTTTATGGCATCAACCTCTGAGATCATTAGTGATATTGTTAAAAACTTTATCAATCAATTTTATGTTGTGCAATTGACTTACCTTAGCATTAATATTTACCTATTTAATGTTCCAGATACTATATGAAAAAAATAACTACTACCGAATCAAAATAGGACTTATAGGTTTTGAGATTTACTCCTTTAGTTTTTGGTCATTTTTGATCAGTGACTTAGCTTATTTGCAATCTAAGTGAGCTGTTCTGATTATAATTGTCTTAGGTAAACTTTCCATATGCTAATTATTCAGTTTTGTCTCTTGTTTTTAGTCAAAGGACTGGGGTTGGCTTTGAGAAACCATAGGTGAGCAGTTTCTCACACTTTTTTTCTTCCATCTTCGATTGTTACTTCCTTTCCTATCTCTTAACAGCACTGACAGTTGGAACTGCTTGCAATGCAGATCTTCTAATTCTAGTTAGAATATAAAAAACTGCCCAGAATAGATAATAGGCTGGTTTAATTTGCTGTGTAAAGCTATTCACAAGACAGGAGATGAGATCATCTCCTGAATTGATCATCAAATAGAATTTGATGTTGTAACAAAATTTCTTATTAGGTGTTTTTGTTGTAACAATTATCTTTGCTTCAAAATAACAGAATTTTTTCTCCTGGATTAAAGTATATTTTAAAAGTGGAACACTTTTTCTCTGATCTTGAAAAATGTTGCACATTACATTTCATGATCATAAGAAACCATTCTTATCATAAATTTTGTGTCTGCATACAGATGTATTGTATAACTTCTGTTGTATAGTCATGCTATACAACAGAAAATGGAAATGATGAATCATTAGCATACAAAGTTTCACATTGGTGTTTGTAAATAAGCACTTGCATCTTCATGATGAAGTCAGAACATGAGAAGGAGGCAACAAGAGTAAAACTTTTCCATTTCTTCTCATGTTCAAAGGATCGAAATGCAATAATCTTCTTGATTAAATAATTTTTATATCAGCTGTTTACCACTTACTGAAAGATTACTGGTCATTCTCTTGTGGATTCCTGATCTTACTGTATGGCATCCAGTTCAAAGATAAAAAAAAGCAGAGGCTCTTGTAGCCTCTCTATTCTATTTATTTACCTTTCCAAAAGACAAGAAGTTCATAGGTGAGCTGATTGACTGGCAATAGTAACAAAATAGCCTTCTGTTTAGTTGAAGCTTGAAGCAGGGGTCAAAATGCTGTACTGGTACATTTTGTTGTAGTGTATGTGTAGTATATGTTGTAGTATATGTATATGTGTGGTAGGATTTTGAACTTGCTAAAAACTCATAGAGAGTACGAGTTTCTACTAGAAACAATAAAGCTGTATGTTGGTTTGAATTATTATTTTTACTTAAGAATGAATTTTTATTTGGCAATTGACATTTATAAAGTTTAGAATTATATTGTTTAGAATTAATTTATTTATAAATAATGAAGATATTTGTAATAGAAGCAAATAGAATGTTCTAGTCTTTTCTAGACGTCGGCTGACAGTATATATATATATAAGCCGGGTCGAGCGACCTGGTTGGTTCATTCGTGTGACGTAGTTCCAAGTGGTTACACTGCGCGAAAGTTAAAAGTTGTTTCATGTAGATTTTGTTAAGTGTTGTTTGTTTGTTTTGTTGTGTTAAATAAATTATTGTGATAAGGCTTGATATCGTGTTGGTTATTTATACGAATCATGTTCTCATTATAATTGGCTATCGTGAAAGTATTATTGAAATAATTGTGGGGAAGTCGATATCATGTTACATATGAATCATTCGCTCACATCAACCTGATTGGTTTCCACCTCATTGTGCCAGGCTTCCCTCGTAATCCTCTCCTGGTCATTATTTCAACTATCTATATGGTAATAACATACCCTATTAATTTGCAGAAACATCAATTTTAGCATGATCTTCACTCACATACCGTCTTGTTTACTTTATTATATCTATCACTACAGCAATATAATTTGGTCTATACTTGTATACCTACCATTAATTAATATAAAAACTAAAGCTAAGAAAAAATTCAATAATTTTTTATCAGGACACTTCGACGCCTCCTCTTAATGATACTAAAGGAAACATTCAAATCTACATAATAGGAGATTGCACTACTTATATTTGAATAAAGACCTAATTCCTCTTTCTAACTGCTGACTTCTTATCTTTTTAGAGGTACAAAGTACGCAATTCTTATTTTTCAAGTTTTATGAGCTAGTGAGGTGATTTTGGGATTTTATTGCAACTGGAAGATTTTGTTTATGTCCTAATATTTTTTTACTGTGAAACTCATCACCTCCTAAAAGCATTAAAAAAAAAAAATCTAACTGATTAGAACCTTGTGGTAAATCATGATTCGGACCATAGTCATGCACCAATAAATTAGGATTTGTAGAATTGTATGAATTTTCCCAGTCATCAGTTTTCTCTTCATTTTTTGCCTCCCCCCCAGAACCAGATGCATGCTTAAGCATAAACACAGCCCCGGCGATGACATCACCTCAAACCACCCAGACAAAAACCCTGGATCCGGCTATGCTGTCTCCAAGGCCCTACTCAGGTAGCTCGACTTGGTCTTTAGTGTCATATCTGCAATAATGATTCCCAGAAGGGATATCTTCTCTGGGACACACAAATGGTTATATAAATGCCAGACCTCAAATGAGGAGACTCCGTAAGGGACTGTGGTCAGCCACTACCTTGCCTTGAAAGGGATCCCCTACTGGAACTATGATCTTTAGCCCCCCCCCCCCATATATGCCATATTGAGTCCCCATCCAATCATCAAAGGTTGGACACCTCAGCATCCCACCCCTGCTGAATGGGCTATCCCAACCCTAAGCCACACTGTTATCCAGAGTGCAGGTGGCTCTTATGTCTTGTGCATGGCCCCTGAGTGAAAGCCCTCTCACATCACAGGAAAGATACTTGGCCTTTACCTGACAGTCCATCTGCCTGGCCAGTGCCCCACAGTTGAAATCTATGTCCTTCACCACCAGGTGGACCCACTGAGAACATCCCTACCACTAGTCACTATGGTGCCTTCAGCTTTCTCAGTTATCTGCTGTTGGCGCCTAGCAGCAGTATCCCTGGAATTATACACTCGGATATGAAGGTCATTCCCCTGACCCTTGCAAGCGGAGAGAATCCCTGTCTCACCTGTTGACACAGTGCTCTATATTGTTTGGAAGAGATCTGCATATGACTGTCTATCTGCCTTCATCACCACCATGGCTGTGGTTGTGTTTGCTGGATTCCCCATTGGGGCACACTCCTCCTTGACTACCAGCAAAGACTCATCATGACATATATGGTGTCTGGCTGCACATCTCCTAACCATATATTCTACCTTGCAGTGCATATAGTGCCCCACCCATCCAGCAGGCCTGCAGAAACTTACTGTTCTATCTGCCACCACAACTTGAAGAATTGACTGAACCAAACGGGGATCTGCTCTTTACCCTCAATGGAGTTCGTAACCAACAAATAACTGGATCCTCCAACATCCACACTTCCACCAGCCAGGTCTGTAGCTCTGGACTTTTTGACCAACACCTGGTTCACTCACAGTGCACCAGAACAAAGTAGGCACCTTTTCCAGGAAGCCAGTTTGTCTCCAATGAACCATGCCAGATCAATCTGCCACCCCTGAGGAGATCCTCCAAGACCATCAACATCCTGCATAATATCGATATGTGAAACACATCCTTAGATTACCTCTGAAGAATCAGCTTACTAACTTTGCTGTGAGTGCCTGCCGCACATTGACCCATCCCGATGACTACCTTGCCCACAGACCAGCACCATCGTCCACTGTCTCGGAAATTATTATCCTCAATGCCACTGGCATTTGCGTAGCCCATTCTAGGTAATAACATCCATCAGACATCCTGTAACTGATGTATCTGCCATGCAAAACCGCTCATCACCTTTAAAAACCTCTTAATCTGAACTTTAGTGGTGACATTCTGTTTAACAAGAGTCAACAGATCTATACGTTCTGGATCAAATCATTCAAATGATCCACCAGATCCTCTCAGCAGGTCTTCAATAACTTTTCGCCCTCATCATTCTCATCCTCCCCTAAGCAGGCCACATTACCTCATGGCCCATCCCTCTCCACATCAGACTCCACCATGTCAGCATCCTCCATGGACAAAATCGATCCCCGATCACTGGCCCGCATCTTCTGATCATCAGAGCTCAGGGGAGAGGGTACCAGCCTCTGCTTCACGATGTCCCCGATCATTGATGGCCATCACTGATCGGGGCCCTCACTCCCCCCCATCAGCCCCTCACTTGCATCCATACTGGAATTGTTCCAAGCATCCAGAACAATGGAACTCCTCTCTTCCCAGAGCCACCAGTGTGAGCCATTAGTTAAAAAAACTCCTAAAACACTGGAAAGCATCTAAAATCAATAAACTGCAATGAAGCAGTCAGTTTATAGCCCCAATAGAGAAAAAAAACACATAAAATAAACAAAGTCAAAATATAAAGCAAGCTGTTAGCAATGGGTAAATACTCCATAGCAACTGTAGGTAAAAATGCAAACTAACCTAATTGTAATATAAACTAAACTAACTAAAACAAAATAAACATAAATGAAATTAAACACAATGAATAAACACTAATGAAACAAAACTTATAAAAAAAAGCAAAAACAGGACAACTGTAACTCGGAGTGAGAGCAGACACTTCCGTACAGTATTGAGATCTGGATCTCAACACCAGTCAGCACCTTGACATAACCTATTATAACCTCTGGCCCCATCATCTTAGTTGTTGTCATTATCGCTAGAATCTGTGTATTCAGCAACATTACAAAAACTAACAGAATATTCACTATCACTTAAAAGCACTACATCTTCAATATCAGTGTTAGATATGTATCACTGTCAGAGCTCATAAAAGCCATTTTCACATACAATGTAAATCAGCAACAAAGTTTCAAAACAAAACACGCTTTTCACGTCCAAATCATAATTAAAAACATTATACTTTGTTAAAAATTAAAAACAACTACTTTGAAGAGTTTTATAAAGGTTAGGTTCATAAAAATAAAACTAGGTAGCTGCAATTGGGCCATATATATGATGCACTTTGACTAGGAGGCCGGCATAAGGTGCCATGCAATTTCATGTGTCATGACTGGGAGATGGTTAATAACAACACAAGTTCCATTCATGACAAACACAGGAAAGTTGAATGTCTAAATGTAAATTGACTGTATAACATAACTTCTACATATCTTTTATTGACCATGTAACATCCATAATGGACTATTTATCAGACATCTGTTAGCTTGGGATTGTATACAAGGCACAAAGCCATTGTCTGATGCAGAGATCTGTTGACATGGGAGGTTAAAATTATTATTAATTAAAATGTCAAGTGTATTTAGTTTGTAAGCCATTTATTTAATGTGTTTTAAGCTTTTCATAGGAGCATCTTTCATCTTCAGGTAGTTTTAAGATCATGTTATATATTCGTATTACTATATCCTTTTTAATTAAATCTGTTCATTATTCTGATTGAAAATAATAATGACACGTATGCCAACTAAATTAAAAAAAAAAAATTTCATTAGATGTCTCACTTTTATTACATCGTGACATTAACCAGCAAACTGATGTCATGTAAACGGTGAAAGCTGTTTAAGGCTTTAATTAGGACATGTTTTTTTTTTCTTTTTCTTAAGTCTGGTTTCTGTGGACAGACCTTGCCTGGTTTTCTTTTACTGCTCAGCAATTTGTTAATTAATTGTAAGAAAACTTTTCTGTTCTTATTTATAACAATTTATATTTTATATATAAGATAAATTGTCACCATCCTATCTGATTTGTATCTTAGCATATATACATGACCGACATCTGTACCTTAGTTTATGTATTTTTTTCTATAATATTTAAATTAAGGATCTGGAGATTTGAATTTGATATTTTAATGTTTGTTATTGTTAAGTTGTACACAATTGTTATGTTATTTTAATTAAATGTTAAGACCTTTAATTTTTAAGTGACTGTTTTTCTTTTTGCCTACAAATGAACTAATCTGTTTTATTTCTAACATATATTTTTTGCTTTTTCTAGTTAATTTTTGTTGAAGTTAAAGGGCCAAATGATATATTGTCAAATAAACAAAAGTTATGGCTGCAGAATATAAAAAAATTTGGGGCTGATGCTTGTATTTGTTATGTACAAGGTAAATTTATGTTTGTAGAGTATTATTTTAGTATAATAAAGTATTTTAATATTGTTTTTAAAGTTTTTCTTCAGTGAAATGAATGAAAAGTCATGTCCTAATGAAATTAATGGTTTTTCATGCAACTATATAATAATTAAATGTCTCAAATATTTCTGTTTAATTTGTGATGTAATAATTGACATCAGTAATATAGCTAATGTACATATCATATTGCTGTTCCAGTCTTAATTTGTTCTTGAACAATATTACTGCCTCATAGGTTTCATCCATGTGAATAAAATTTGTAATAATATTTCAAGCCAGTGTAATAAGTTAGCATTCACTGGCAAGATTTCTGTAAATTCAATGAAAATAATAATATTAATGTAACCATTTTATATTTTAATTATTTATGTTACAAAAATTGAAAGTTGTTACATAAAAAAATCAGTTGTATTCATGAAATTTCAACTTTAAAAGAATGGCAAATATTATAAAAAAAGATGCAATTAGAAGATTGCAGCAGTGTTGTGAGTTATAAAATTCAGGTAATTAAAAAAGTTAGAATTATGGATTTAAAGGAACAAAACTGGGACATTTATATGATAAAATGGATTACCTTAATGGTCAGTTAAAAAATTATAATGAAGATCTAATTTAACTGCTAATCAGATCAACTACAAAAAAAAGGAAATGAAAGAGAATGTGAAGGAGTAGAGTAAGATACTGAAGTATAGCATAAAAAATCGAAGCATATTTTTGACATGTGACTCATTACACAGAACAGCATCCAAATAGAACACACTGTAATGTTCTAAAATCTTACAAAAATGAAAGAATCCATTACAGATTAAGTATTTTAGTGAAAAAGTAACAAAAAATCACATCTTTTTGAAAAACAGGAATTTACTAAAAGTCAGTAGAATTAATCAGTTATTAATGAGTAAAATAATTATTTTATTTATTTAATATCAAAACTAATTTAAATTGTAACTGAAATATTGTTACAAATGCGAGCTGTTCAGACATCTAATAATTATGAGTTAAACGTTTTTTTGTAGTTATTATTAATAGCTAAAAAATTATTTTAAAATATCAAATATTAATGTTAATTAACCTTAAAACCTCATCATAGTAAAATTCACATAAAGAAATTTATTATAAAAATTATTAAAAAACTTTTTAGTTTAACCAGTTTTTTTACACAATTATCTGTCAGTCCTAATTGAATCAGTTAATGAAGCTTTTACTTTATATTTATGTTAGGTGCCATAAATAAGTCTTGACCACTTTTAGTCTATGATTTATACGAGATACAAGTCTATCCTAAAAACTTAGCCATTCTCATGACAACAAGAACTCCATGGCAGGCCTGTAGAGAAAGTTAAGAATAATGTGATTTTATATTACCTTCTTCACTGAGATAAACATTCAGCTGCTTGTTAGTATTATGGCAAGTCCAAAAAAAGTGCAGAGAATGCTCAGCTAAGCAAGTGCTCCTTTACTCTACTTACCGCAATGACTGGTTATGTAGTGAACATTATTTTCCTCCGAGAAACCATTTGTGATTTTTTTTACATAAGCTGCTTTATATCTATCACAACCACAAGAAAGTAAAGCAACAAATCATTTATCCCTTGTTTTAAAAAATAATGCATAATTTTTTCATTATCTATTTTTACTTGTTGATAAATTATTCCAATCCTAGCTTTATCTTTTTTTTGAGTTCACAGTGGACCATTTTAGTCAACTCAGGTTTGTCTTTTCTGTTCATTTTTATTCCTGATTGCCTCCCAGTACTTCTTCATTCGATCAGATTTTGGTATTTTGAATTCTTTTGAACAAACTCTCATTGTATTTTTTCTTTAATTTTAAATCTGGAGTTTTCTTCCTTTAGTATTTTTATATTGTCGGTTTTGTTTTGTGAATCTTCTATTGTGATTTTAAGTTCTTGCATATCTTGTTTAATTTCGGTGATCCAGGTCGATGTTTTGGACATTTTCCAGTATTTCTCGACCAGTTTCCTGATGAGCCTGTTCGATTCTGTTCTTATTATGTTTCCAAAGAATCTCCTTCTTTCTTTTTTTTTCTAAAGTAGTCTAGAGCTGCTTCTACATCTTTATGTATCTCTTGCTTTGGTATGAGTCTCCATTCTCCCCATCAGTAAGTCATCTTTTATTTATGCATGTTCTTAGAATTCTTCTTTCCATTTTTTGCATCTCAGCTGAGTGGAAAATGAGTTAGATCTTAGTTTGAAGAATGTTTCGCTTCCATATGATATTGTAGGTCTGATTGCAATTTTGTAATGTTTGAGTTTGATAGATTTATCTTTATTGTAGATAAATTATTACACTGGTCAACAAAGTTTTTATTACAAAGCAACTAAATTGACATTCTCAATGTACTTTTTTCGCTGATTTCAAAAATGTTCTCGGAATTTTCTATCACCCTCAATTTTCTCTTTATGCCCTCTACATTTGTTCAGTTGTGTATTTCTTTATTAATTTAGAATTAAGTAATTCTTATGTATTTAAAATATCAAGTGGCATAATGCTAGAAACTGTGTAAATAAACCAGACTCTATTTGTTACATTTGTGGTGAATTAATGTTAAAAAACTCAACTGAGAATATTTACTCCATACATTAAAAACTGTTACAAACTTTATTTGGATGTTAAGTTGGTAACCAAGATAAGACCTAGGTTCCTCATTATTGTTGCATTATTTGTGTCACTCTTCTTTCAAAATGGGTTAAAGGATCTTGATGCATGAATTCGCTATACCAATGATCTGGAGGGAACCAAGAGATTATTGCACAGATTATTACTTTTGTTTGACAAATGTTTGTGGTATCAATTCTAAATCGAAACACTATAAAATACCCCAATTTATCGTCTTGCTGTCTGACCTGTTCCTAACAGTGATGAACTGCCAGTGCCAAAACCTCCTAAAGTATAATAGTAAATGATGGTGAAACAGAAAATAAATCTGATGATTTAACTAGTGATCCTTCATTTCAAGCTTCAACCTCTGAACCTCATATTCTCACTCAGAAAAATCTTAATGATCTTGTTTTGAGATTTTAATCTTTATAAAGTGAAGCTGAACTTTTGGGCTCCAGATTAAAAGGTTGGTATCTCCTCCATCGCAAAACAAAAGTTACTGCATTTAGAAATAGACAAAATGAATTTGAAAACTGTTTTTCTATTAAAAATGAAATTGTTTTCTGTAATAATATTGGTTGTCTTATGGAACCTCTTGGTCACACAAAATAGAGGAGTGGCATTTATTTATAGAGCCTTCAAAGAATAGCATGAAAGCTGTACTTCTCCACATTGGAAACAAATTTCCGTCTACATCACTTGCCCACGCTGCCAAAATGAAATGAAATATATATATGTATAATTTCTTGTGGGCATGATAACTGCTGTAATTTTGCGCCAATCACTTTCAAATTGATACATAAAATATAATGACTCAAAATCTTGATCGAGTTCTTTGGGAAATATATATGGTGGGGGTGGCTTTTTCGAAAAAACAAAATATCTATTACTTTCTTATTAAGTATAAAATTCATTTTGAAATTCCTACTATTCTTTGGATAAGGGCCTAAAACTTATCTTAGTAAAGTTTTTTTAATATCACCAACCATTGGCCCAGTGAGGTGGAAAAAATGGAGTTTTGAAGAAAAAAAAAATCATCTTAATAGACAGTATCAAATTGGGTTTAAGTGGTTGTTAGTTCTCTAAACATTACCTAAAAATTTCTCTGAAACACTTTTTGATATGATCAACCCTTATGGCAAGAGATGGAACAAAATACTGCTGGAATTGTAAGAAGATTGGCTTGTCATATGCGAAACATGTGAAACTTTTTTTCATGCAACCATTGTATTGAATAAATTTGAAGTTTTTCTTAACTTTAAGATGGAACTTCACTGTAGACTTTACCTTTTCAGCACAACTGAAGCACTGTCCATTTAAAAATAATTTCAGTTTTGAGAACTTATGAAATTGACTAGGAGCCAGATCTGGGCTACACGATGGGTAAGAGATTACTGAAAATTTCAGGTGTTGACTTCCATCTCTTATCTTTGTACTTGTATGAGCCTTAGCTTTTCAATTTCTATTCCAATGCATTAGATTCTTGTCTTTAATGCAAAAAGAGTTTCTGTGTAATGTTCGGAATTTATTGGTTGTTTTTTTTTTAAGAAAATCTGTAAGAAAAAATTTCAGAATTCCACAAGAGTCAAAGTTGTTTTTCTAACAGAAGCTTGAATGAATATTTTTGACTGAATCGATACTTCATGGACATATTCCATCCTTTTTGTTCTTGGGGTCATAATGATGGAGCCAGTTTCATCACATGTAATGACCCTTAAGAAGTCCTTACCTTCTTCAAAACATTTCCTAAGTTTCTGAGAAATGCATTGTCTGATGCACTGATTTTCATGGATCAGTTCTTTAAAATGAACTTAATGAAACTGATCACTTGCAATCACAGGCTTTCCACTCTTTATTTGTTGCTTGCATAATCTGCTTGACCCTTTTTCCAGTTTTGAAGTTCCTACTCAACACTTCAAACTGATACACTGAACTCGCACCTCAGACTGATACTAAACACTTCATAATCATTTGTGAATTTTAGTTGGATAAACTTGTTCTGCAATTAGAAGTCCAGTAATAGCATTCATCCTCTGAGGTAATACCTTATGTTGGTTCCAGAGGCTAAGCAGAAAAATGAAGTCTGGGTGTTACAGGGATAGTCATAACACTTGCCTATTTCCCTTGGCAAGTTCATCAAACATAAGCACTTTCTATATTTCTTTGTTCCTATTAATTATTTCATATAGTTGAGGTTTCAGCATAGTATGTGAAAATGGAAAGCAATTATTATGTAACCAATCCCCAATTTCTTGTTTTCTGTATTTGGGTAATTTTTCTTACAATGTTCTGCATTGTCAAGAATTATTATGAAATTTTCAGGAGATTTTTCATCAGTTTTTCTTCAGCTCATTTTAAGCAATTATTTGCATTGATAGTTGCGGTTGCTGCATTTGTTTTTCAGGTTAATAATATATCTGGAATAAATCCCATTTCACCCCCAGCATGTATAACAATTAATCTATTGACATTAAGAAATCCTCCCCCTGAAGCATTCCTCCATGATTTTGTTGCAGTATGACTTGACAGAATATACATTTCGTCAAGGTATAACTGGCCTCTTTTTGGTTGTGAATTTTTTGATTGTGTTTACTTACCGTTTTCATTTAATCCTAATATCATGTTCAGTAACAAGTTTCCTATTGTTTTCAGTTTTTTCTCATTTGAAACCCAACTGTTGTAGTACTCTTCTTAGACTTCTTTTACTTCCTGAGAATGCTATTGAATGTTTCAGACGTACCAGCAATTTTGGAATGGAGGGCACTGTTTTTCTGTAAGATGAAATTTGTTTTTGCTCCTTCTCACTATGCACAAGTTGAACTGGTTTTGTGAATTTTAAATTTTCTTTGAGTACTGAAAGAAGTAGAAGCCTCTGATAGGATTTCTTGTAATTTTTTTAATAAATCCTTTTTCTGTTTCTTTACTCTGAACTTGTGATCGTGATATTTTACAAGTAGCTGCTACTCTTCTCACTTTTGAATTTGAATAATATGCTTGACATCATTTTCCAACTTTCCAAATTTAATTGCTTCTTTTTCCATGAATTCATACGTATTGTTGCTTAACACTCGAGTTTGCTGACTTAAATTTTTACAAATCACTGTATTTAAGTTCAATTATTCTGCTTGCTGCTACAGATCAGAAAGAAATTTAACATACACTATATACAAACTACCATGAATCAAGATATGCAAAACACAGCATTGGTAAAATCCTCTCAAAATGAACAAAACTGACTGAACATATTATTATTATAGAAAGTTTTCAACTTTAATGTATTCTATAAATAGAATAAATATAATAACTGTTTGCTTTGTTTCATTTAAAAGGAAGTGTTGACTTTACATTTATCAATTTTGTCAACACGTGCATTGTTAGTAATTTTTAATTGCTGGGCCGTAGATTATCATAATTTAGATTAGAAATACCTGTAGCATTTTCAAATTGATAATTACAACTTAAATAGTTGAGGATAATTTTATTTTAGTTGTAATTAATATAAAATAAATTATTTCATTATTCTTAATATCGATTTGGGATATCAAAAAGATTGGAATAAGATGACATTAAATTGATTGATATACACCATACTACACCTTGACTACAAGTTTCAGCTTTCATGTCTCCTATTATACTATATACTCTGGATTTTTTCACAGATACTGCTACAGGATATTCTATTAAATCAACCAGAAGTTCTGGAAGTTGTAAGAAGAGAAAGATGGCTGTGGATGATTCACAAAACTTTTGAGAAAGTAATGAAATAAGAAAGTTTTTATTTCTGCTTTCGAAGTAATTCCATAGTGGTATTTAGTATGTAATTGACATAATTTTTTTTTCCTTCTTCTTTTTAAGTTTAAGAACATATTTTTGCATGAAATGAAAAAAATAGTGAATTATTAGGCATTTTTTTAATTTTAAAAATATAACACATTTTCTTCTTATTTTTCTATATATGGATGAATAGTTTTATCATCAAAGTGTGCTAATATTATCTTATTAATTGTTTAAGTTTTGTCTACTATTAAGTTTTATTTGTGTATTTTAATTTAAATATATTTGTAAAATTGTGATATTGTTGAATTTACAAATTTTTATAAAGTCTTAGAGATTTAGTCATTTTATTACTGAATAAAATTTTATTAAAAATAAAAAGTAAAACTTTATTTAAACATTTATTTGTTTATAGTCTATAATAACATAACCTAGATGATATAAAAAATTATATAGGTATCCCAGGAGGAAGCATTCAAAATTTTGTTATTGATTCAAGGTGCAAAAACTAAAAAAAAGGTCTATTATTACAAATGTCATATCTGTTTTAAATGTCTATCTGTTTTGTCTTGTATGTGTCTGTGTAGATTTTTTCTTCTTGAAAATTATAACTCAAAAATGAGGGGAGTTAATAATATTTGAATTTTATATGTATTTACATAATTAGTGGCAATTTTATACTTCCAAATTGTAAAACGATGACCATTTTAATTCTTAAAATCATTATTATTGTTGCAGTTTTCAATTCTGTAAAATTTTGTTTTATGAAATAAAATTAGATTTATTAAACTGTTTTATTGTAACTGAATTAACTTGCCATTAGTTTCAGTGCAAGTTATGGCAGACAGCATATTGGTATGCATTGGTATAAAAAATGCTTTTACATTGACCTATTCCAAGCAGTTTGAAACAGTTCCTGACATAAACCATTAACTGAAATTTCTTCTGATTAGTCAGAAGTCTGGTGATGAGCAGTTATTTTCATAATACATACTACAATCAATTTTTTTTCTAATACTCCTGCAAATGTATAGAAAGTCTATTCTGAAAAGTATTTCCATTCATGAAGGCAATTTTGAAGAGACCATGAGTAAATTTCGCATGCGTTCCATCTAGTAAGTGATTCCTTATCAGTATCAAACAAAAACAGTTTTATTTGTCTCTTATCCTAGATTTACAGGAATTAATTTCCACTTGTATTATGTCAGGTCTATTAAAATTATGATTAATGTAATTATCATAATTAATCTATTTTAAATAAAATAATATTATTAGTATTAGTTCAGTTGAGTTTATTCAGTAAAATTCTATTTTTATTTATTTTTTTCAGTCGACTGCAAATTAAGTAATTAGAAACATATTGGAGATTTTAACCCCCAAAATTTTTCCTGAGATTTTTACCTGTGAGGGTGAAAATTTATACTGGCTGAGTGGTTTACGAAAACTATCCTAATATTGTATTTTACAGACACAGAGCTGCTCACTTTGATAGGGTTTGGCGCAGAGTGGAAAACTTTAAAACAAGAAAAACAAGTAAAGTTTTTATTCATATTCGTTTATTAATTAAAATGATATAAAATGGAAATCTAGTAAACATTCTTACATAAAATATATACAAAAAAAAAATCAGTGCTTTTAATGGTAGGGATGAACCTCATGGTTTAGTAGCAAATTTTTAATATTTGGCTTCAAATTAGTCAGGCTTAACCTTAAATCTCCTCGGCCAGTGATTTCCAATCAGTTAATTTTTTTTTTTGGAAGAAGATTGGCAGCCATGCTGAAACGCCTTTCCATAAGGTATGAAGAAGGAAAAGCTATCAAAAACTTTCTTTGATAGTAAATAATCCCGGATAAGTAACAGTATGTCTCTCTGAAGCCAGATTTGCCAATATCCTTTCTAAACTGCACCTTAAGTTTTTCGTTAATGATTATTCCAATCAGTTCTTCTTGTAATGCGACATCCAATTTTTCAATGTACTATATGGATTGTTAATCACTGTGGTATTTCCATAGTCAAAACAATCTCAAATATGGTTTTTAAGTCCGTGAGGACGGCATTTAAATATGTTGAACACAGGCTGAAATGTCATCATCCTTGCAGTTTGTGACAAATTGGGAAAACTTCTGCCGTCCAATTTTTTTGCTTCATTAGGTTAATTTTAGTGAGAAAAGCTGCAATGATGGACTTGGTTTTTGATAAATTTAATTGTAGCCTTGTAATTGTAAGTTAATCTCATTAAATTTAGTAAACAAATCTGTCAAGCAATGTTTGGTGCCCATTTGATTAAGTTTTCTTTTAAAGGGGGATCATTAGCATCCAAAAACTCCAAAACAGTAAAAAAAAAGTCTCAAAAAAATCTTGTCAAACATAAGCCTTCTGACAATTAGCGTACTTAGTGTGAAGGAGTAATCGAAAGTTCTAGTTATTTCTTCATACGGCTATACAGATAACCTAAAATTCAATGCATTACTTTGAATTTTGCTTACTGCATTTAGGATGATTGAAGAGATTGATGCATTCTGTCATGCAAATTTTTAGCAAATAAATGTTGTTGTTGGATAACACTGAATTGTAAACACCCTGGATACATTTTGTTTTAAATGACTTATAAAACCACGACCAAACATGGAAGGTGCTCCATCCGCTGCTGCTGACTTATATTTGGCAAAGGGATCGCTTTTTCCATGAAATAATTTCTCAAAACATTGAATATTGTCTGTTGTCTAAGTTCTCATGAAGAGCAGTTCTTCATGGATTTCTTGGTCCATAACATAACGAATGTATGCCAATAATAGTGCTTCATTACCAGGTAAAGTCCTCCAATTGTATGGAGAAATGGGTCATTTGCAGGTAATTACACCAGAAGTTTTCAACATCACTTTTTTCATCAATACTTCTTTGGACTGTGTTGTTGCTCAAACGAAATCTTTTGAGTATATCATATGTAGGTTTGTAAAGAACAGTTATTCAAACCTCTTCAATGGCTGGCAAAATTAGCTGTTCTCCAATAATTTGCAGCTTTCCTGATTTTGTTATAAGTAGTGATATGTTGTAAGATACCTGCAAAGCATCCTCTTGTTTTGATGTCAAAGCAAACATACTCTCCACTGTGGGTCTCTTCTGAAGTTTTTCTTTCAGGTATAAATTGTTTTAACAGGGTGACACCTCAGATGCTCCTCCAGCTTGGATGGTTTCGTAGAGTCATTACTTATAACTTTGTTGTATAAAAGGCACATGGACAGGTGTTTGTCTGATATGATTTTTTTTTTTTTTTTTTTTTTTTGTTTCACCTCCGGAACCACCATTAGGTTATATCTTCAGAGGATGAAATGAACAAATTGTAGCGTGTGTGAAAAATGCCATGCCTGACCGGGATTCGAA
>JAAAKQ030119047.1:0-13834 GCA_010016005.3 Zanna intricata | reverse complement strand
TTATTGGAAACTTTTTTCTTATTTTTAGATATAGAATCCGTTTCCGAGAGATTGCCGTGCAGTTTTGATACATTCTATATATAAAAAAAATGCTATAGACTAGTACAATATTCTGTTCAAAATCTGATTGCTTTCATACTTTCTTTTAAACTATTTAACTGGCGTTCCCTACCTCTTTTTCATCTTAGTTTTTCATTGCTTTATTATCAAGGGATGTAACTTTTGACATCCCTTTTTTCACGTTTTCACTTTTATTTATTTTGATTTATTTTTAATTTCAACATTTTGGTTTCGTATAAATCTTTATTATTTTCTAAGCTACATAAAAAAAGAAATACATTGCATATAAAAATAGCGGATCGGTAAATTGATTTTTAGCTTAAATTTCAAATAATATTCAACTAAAAAAATTCAGTATATTTAGCTTTATAAATTATTCATCGAATATAATGTAATATAACAATGCAATAAATTTACTTTCAACTGGATAATCGCCATTAATAATTTATTTATATTATAAAATAAAAAAATAATAAATAAATATAACCTTTATAAATCTTAATAAAAAAATTTAAAAAAAAAGTTATATTTTGTTTGTGATATCATAAAATAAATAATGTTTAGTAGTTTTTATAATTATGTAATAATTAAATGAAGAAATAAAAAAATAAAAAATCACAGAAAAAATAATTGTTTAAATATGAATGAATGCGATATGTTAATGGAAGATACCCTTTACTGCAAATGCCACTAGATTAATTAATAATTGTTTACAACTTGGCCTTTTATTCTTAATTATTAAAAAAACTACTCTGAAATTATGCTAAAACATTGATAAATTACTTTGTAATTAACTTGATAATGATAGTAATAATAATTATAAATAATAGATTTGAAATTATAAATAAGTTTGAAATATATATATATATATATTTTATACAGTGTAATTTCTGTGAATTAATTTGTTTTAAAATTTCCTTTTTATCAATTTTTATATTTCTTGGAAATCTATTTGTTAAATTGTTGGGAAAATCATAATTTGTTTAACATTTAACTCCAAAGTAAATACATTTATCAAAATTAAAAGTCAAATGATACTGCATTTCGTTTATTTTTGTTCCAATACGTCATGTATGTATTTTTCTATAAGGAAAAGAGTTTACAAATTAAATAAAACTGTGTTTCGAATTAAAACATATTCTAATGAAAAAAATTTTAATTAAAAAAATGAAATCTGTTGTATTAATTTGTTATATGTTTGTAGAGTAATTCCAAATAGCTCAGCAGTCTCTTGGGAGTTGATTCTATAGTCAACAAATAAGAAAAAAAAATTAAACATAGGTCAGAAAACGGTTCGTTTGCATGTTTCGGCTCACGAAACATTTAGCCCTATTTTCTGCTTCCTGTGTGAAATTAAACCATATTAAAATTCTTGAGGTATAAATCGAGGAGTAAATGTGGTTCTTCCTTATGGTTTTTGATCTAAAAAATTGGATATAAATGGTCTCAGACCCCTAAATTAAACCATATTAAAATTCTTTAGGTATAAATCGAAGTCAATTTGATGCTTCCTTATGGTTTTTGATCTAAAAAATTGAATATAAGTGATCTCAGACCCTTATCTCACTTATTTTAAGAAAAATGGAATAAAACAAGAAAGATTTTGTCGGAAAGTACACTTTTTTAGAATTATATTAAAACAACTTTATTAATTTACCAATAAGCAAATAGAAATTTCTAGTTAACATTGTAGATAATTTAATTCTCAGAAAATTGAAGTAAATAACGTCTATTAAAATTAAAAAAAATTTTCTATTTGTTTTCATTTATATTTTTATAGTTCAAACAATTATGCAAAGATTATTCTTTTTAAAATCTTATCTCTTTTCCGATCCAGTTTGTGTGTTTTGTTTCTAATTAAAGTTGAACTTTCCAAATTTATGTTTAATTTTAATAGACTTATTTACATAATTTTTCTCAGAATTAAATTCTGCACAAAGTTAACTAGGATTCTTATTTTAAGTTTTTCTTAAAACCTAAGTAAGATAGAGGTCAATTTCTTAGATGAAAAACCATAAGGAAATACCAAATTTATCCCTTGATTTATACGGTTTAATTTCACAGAGGGAGTAGAAAGCAGGGCTAAATGTTTCGCTAGCCGAAACATCGTAAAAAGGTCAAAAAAACTTTCTGATCTATGTATATACGAATATTTTTCCTTATTTTTGGCTATAGAATCATCTCGTGAGAGAATCCCGTGAAATTGGGAATCACCTTGTACATTTTTTAAATCTGATAAAGGATTAAGAATTTATGGAGGAAGTGTTATATATTATATGTATTTGGATTGTTTTTTGTTTAGTGCCAATAAAAAAACCTATGTTTTAAATAAAGGAGAAAGAAATACAAAATGGAGTCAAAATAACAAATTAGAGGAATTGAAAATAGATGAGTAACAGAAAGAGTAAAATGATAAAATTACAGAAATAAATTAGTTTTAAGAAAATTATATTTATTTACGAAAAAACACTTAACTAGAATAAAGCTATGTAATATAATACTAATGTAATGTATTGGAAAAAACAATTTAAAAAAAGAAGTAAACATTTCCATACATTTAAGTTAAGCCAATAGTAAAAACAAACAATAGAGATATTTATTGATATTTTCAATTATGTTTTAAAAAAGTCATTCAGTCTTGTTTTCGTTTTTCATTCGTTTTTTTCTAAAACAATATCTTGAATTCTCCATTAAAGAAATGCATGTGACGTTTAGTTTTACTTGGAGTAACTCTGAACACAATGATAATATATTATTTGACTTCAATTTTTCTACTTACTTTTCTTTTATGATCTTTTTGTCGCCACTTCACCTCTTCTCAGATGTCATGAATATTCATTCCCAAATCATCCATCAGTGATCATCTGATTTTTTAATTCACTGTAGTTCAGATTTAAAAATCAGTATGAATTTAGTTAATTTTAACCAATCTTTAACTTCCCATTTACATTGAATTGAAATTTTTGGATATATTTTTAGTAATTAAATTTCTTAATGAAACCGGAATGTAATCTTGTTCAGTATTCGCTTAATCAGTTGCAGGACTTAGCTTATTCCGGTCTCTTAATAAATTCCCTTGGTTTAGATTGGTAATAATTCAGGAAAGGCTTTTATAACTAACCGAGTTGGTCTACTGGTGAATTCCTCATCGCAAATCAACTGATTTCGAAGTTGAGAGTTCTAAAGGTCAAATCCTAGTAAAGGCAGTTGTTACTTGTATATGGATTTAAATACTACATTGCGGATACCGGTATTCGTTGGTGGTTTTTTTCTTTCTTCATCCTCGGACTGGACCTACAATAGCACAGCACAGTCCAGGGGAGGGCCACTTGTCCATTCTAATGGGCCTCCCCGTCCACCGGCACAACAAGTCAGCCCGTCGGTTCGGGTTTATTCGCTGCCTGCCTCTAACCTCCAGGATGAGAGGCCAGTCAACAGGCCCACGGAGGCCGGGACTGTCTCAAATCAAATGCCGGGACTGTCAAGGGACGGTGTGGTCGTCCCTTGAGGGAGCCCACACCGGGACTCGGTCTCGTTGTATCTAGTCGGGCGTAGTGTTGAGTAGGAGGAGTTTAGTGTTGAGTAGGAGGATTGCTCATCGGTGCACGCACCGACGAACGGCAGCTCCGCAGGGGGTTGTCCTCCACCCCACACTAAATGATATCCGCAAGCAGTTGACATGTTGAAACTGCGGAGTTGGACTCCTTGAAGATACAGATTGACGAACACGATGGCGATCATAAGCGGATATTAATATAACAAGACATACAGTAGTGGAGGAAACTAATACGTATAAATCAGAATATATTAAAATACGTTATATTACAACACATAACCATAATAATAGTTGGAGGGTAAAAACCCTTACTCACTTCCGGTCCAGAGAACATGATAAATCAGGTGGAAACACTCATAGACTAGACATCGCAGACATACAAATAACAAGACTGTACAAGATTACACTTCAGTTACATTGACACATATCATCCTCATTCATTCTGTGAAGTAATACCTTACGTTGGTTCCGGAGGCTAAACATATAAAAGAAAGGAAGTTTTTTATAAAACTTTTAAAATGTTATTCATCTTTCCAGCGTTTGATATTTTCAAGCTTTGAATTTAATTTTTTTTTTCTAATTGAGATATATCAAAGTAAAAATAGTTTATAACTTTTATTACTAGTGTACATAATAAATTTTCAGAACTGGAGTTTTGGGTGTCTGTTGTCACCATAATCCTTTGGGTGTTCTTAGATTTTTTTCAAAGGTATTTTAATAATCGTTCAAAGAGTCTAATTTTCTAGGTTTTTATGTTAAAATACTTTTTAAGTAATTCTCGATCGCCCCGTTAATTTACCTTAAATAATTTTTTCTATACTGAACAGCTATAAAATTATCTAGCGTAATAAAAAATGAATTAGATGTCTTAATTTATTTTTTACTTAAATATATAAAACACAATTATAAAAGGCTGAAAGACTTTTTTTTAATGTTTTATCTTAATTGACAGATTTTTTTATTTAATGTATTTTGTTTGATTTAGTATTACAGTTAGTGATGGTAGATTCATTACTTATTTTTAAAGCAGTAGTCGATTTTAGGCTGAAAAAATGTGGTTTCTTATATCTGTAATAAAATATAAGAATGGGGCTAGTTTTATGGAGGTCTATTTAACAGAATTATTTTTATTATATAATTTTACATAAATCATCAAAAATCATGAATGAATTAGTGTATAATATTAGTATCTACGTATAATTTAGTATGTGCATAAATTGTATTTTACTATTCATTCTTTAATGGTTGAGGATAGGAAAATTTCTTATGGTTACTTAATTAGTAGGCTATCACAGCATATCTATAAGGTCTGTAAACAAAAAGAAAACAATTACAATAAACAATCGGTTTCAACAGTTGTAATAAATGTTTTTCTTTCTTTTTTTTTTTTAATGTTGCAATCCATCTTTTTTCTTTGATTTTATTAATGTAAAATAAAACCAAAGAGCAAGTAATTGTAGGATTGTGACCTGGTATCCTTTAAATACTACGAGAAGTAATATTCTTTTCTTTTTTTTTTTTTGTTTCATCCCAAAATAGCATCGTTAAAATCGATGTTTTTAACTACATTTTATTATGAAAAATTTGAGAATGTTATTTTTTGATTTAAGAAATTTATTTTTTTTCTATTTTTTTGTTGTTAAATTAACAGATAAGAAAAATTACTGAGGTCATAAGTGTAAATTAATTTTTATCATTTGGAAATGGATTATAATAAACTACGCAAACACTGGCAAAATTCATCAATAACTTTATAGGGTTTTTTTTTTTTTTTTTTACTGTTGGCTAATTAAATTTTTAGTTTAATACTGTATTATTATACTAAATAAACTATTGTTTTTCTATTATTTGAATAGATATTTTGTTTGTTGATGTTGTGAAATAATTCTGATAACGTAATTCTATATTAGATTAATAGAAATAAATAATTCTGTACAATGTCGTCAAGGCTTTTTTTAGAATTACATTGTTAATATATGTGCAATAATACGTATATTTGCTTCAAGATGCTTAGAAATATGTACAGTAAATACATGATGTAATTAGAAAATGTAAGTAGACTTATAAAAAAAATGAAAAAAATTATAAAGTTCAATTCTTACTACATATACACACACACCTCTCTCTCTCTCTCTCTCACTATATATATATAATAGAGAGAGAGAGAGAGAATATATACGATCGTTTAATTTTATTTCTACTTTTAATGGAAGTTTTATTAAAAGTTTTGAAATGTGGGCTCTTTTGTTAAAACTGATTAATAGCGGTTTCTTAGTCTTTGTCGGCTTTAATCAGAGAGTAATTGCTTCAAAACACGTATGTATTGTTTCTATATAAATATAATGTGCGATAGAGAAAGAATTCTTATTCCAGTCTATTGTTTTAATGAACTTGTATTACAGGAAGACTGACTGACTGGTAAAGAGTGGAAAAGAACTGGATTGTGAATTTATAATCTTTTTTTTTTCCATCCTCCGGATTTATATACTTTTTTCATTTTAAATTTTAGAAAAAAAAAATTAACTTAGTCTTAATAAAGATTAAAAAATTTTTTTTTTATAAACTTTTTTTTTACATGTCGTTTTGTCGTAATTTTCATTTTATTTATCGCGGAGTTCCCCTAACTATAAATCTCATTTTAGTTTGTTTTTCAAATAAGATTTGCTAAAGCTCTTGGATTTTTTAAAATAAAAGTTTAGTTATAGCGGAACTATTCTTAATATATGGCGATTTCGTTCTTTTTTGTTCACACATGTTACGTTAATTGTTTGTAATTCTATATAAAGTAAGTTATGCTTACAAACGTTTGTGATTCTTTTTGTATAATTAAAATTCAAATCTGTTGTTAACGAGTAAAAGACAACGCGTATAGCGTGAAATCCATATATTTGATAAAGTTAAAAGTTTTTATAATTTAATTTACGAAATTATATCCTAAATTATGCTGGCAGAAGCAATTAACTATTAAAAATGACATTAGTATCTTATAAAATTATAAGCATCACACGCCCGGTTTACTCAGGTGTGAACGTCTCTCGCGTTATTTTCTTTAATGAAAATTACTTTATAATGTACACCGTTAATGTCAGAGAAAGTATTAATGAAAATGTTATCAATGTACCACTGAAAATAAAGGATCTTTCTATATATATATATATATATTTATATATACAACTTCTATTCAGTAGGAAAATCTGCTTCTTGTGCTTATGGTATTTATTACACCTTCCTACTTGCAGATTATCTGTATAAAATAACTTCCATCTATCTAATAGATATAATTTTTCTTCCCAAAAAAGTATTTAAAAGTTTCAAAGAGTTAATTTATTATTAAAGAGGATACATTAATACTCGATGGTATCTTATTTAGATAAAATATATTAACGGTGCGATTAGATAGTTGTTTAGTGATAGTACCGGAACATTGAACGTTTCCTCTTGTTATAATTTAATTAATTATAGTTGTAATTAATTTTGAGGGGGAAAAAATTGCTTATGACCTTTTAATATTATATTGGTACCGGAACTGACTTGTTTATTTTATTCATGGAGGGATAAGCGGATAAGAATTATGAATTACCGGAAGTAGATTGGCTACGTAAGTGGTAACTGAATTTTACTCAAAAAAAACGCAAATTCAAGAATTTTAAAATGGTTTATCTGTATTAATATTCTAATATTTACTTAAAAATTAATTAAACCCACCGTATATAATTTCAAGAAGTGTAATTTTTGTATACTATCATAAAAATTATTGAAAGTTATATAGAAGAAATTAGTATGAAAATTTGTCGATTATTTGAGGTCAAAATAATCATCTAAAGTTGAAATAGCATGTAATATTGACAAATTTCGGTTTGAAATATCAGACATTAATTAACAAACTTTTATTGTTCTTTGTAAAGCCATTATTGTCAATTTTATGCATGCAGTTCTTTATCCTTTTCGTCGAATTTATATTTAAATTCCCACGAGTTAAAAAATACAAATTAAGCTTAACAAAAATAACGTTTCCGTGGTTCTATTAATTAATGCAGATACTTTGTAAATTTTACTTTTCAGTTTGTTACAGAGAATTATAAAGAATTACTACTGATAAATAAATTACTCTTCCCGGATATTATTTAAAATTTTGTGATTCCTTTGCTGAAATACTAAACTCTTAGTTTAAAAATTCTGTATTTTTGTGTGTGAGGGGAGGAGGATTTTTTTTTATTTATTAATATCGGTTTAGATTATAATCATTAAATTTGTTTTGTGGAAAGTGTATTAGGGAAATTGCATATATTAGATTTAAAAAAGTAAAAAGATCAGACACAGGAAGTGAAGAAATGTTGAGGATGATGTATAAAAGATCAGACACAGGAAGTGAAGAAATGTTGAGGATGATGTATATCTAGTAAAATTAAAGAAATGAAAATATTACTGGTGTGTTTTTAATTATAAAACGATGTCATCAAAAATATCCGTGGTAAAATTTAATGAATCGGCTACCACCGTAAAAAATCTGCTTTTAATAAATTCTATTAACATTTTTATTTGCAAGGTACGAATTATTTTTTCGTCGCAAGAGAGGAAACCTTTTATAGACACCATGTGGTGTCGTACCCCATAGTAGTGTGGCACTCTCCCTTTCGGGCCTACTCACTAAAAACTGTACCCTGTTTACAACATTGTATACCGGACCCACCTTAAGGTATTATCACAGCATTTTACATGTTTCTTTTCACCATCCGCATCTCCTTTGCTGGCTAAACGAATCGAACATACTGGAATCCTGCGGTTTTTTTTTAACCTCGACTTTGGGGCCGGGGATATGCTCCAGGGAGATTATTCAGCACTGGACATCTTCCATCAACTCGTTCGAATGACCTTAACCAATATCATGGACACCGCGTGTCACAATCGTTCGGTCTGTAGCATAGTCTTAATGATGTTCTTTAAGGTAAGAGCACTCCCAATTTTCTTCTACATTCTTTCCTATGCTGCAGGAACCGATCGCACACGAACACGGTTTGTTCTACCGGAACATCCCGGAAGAAGGTTCCTCCTTCCGGGAGGAACCGGAAACAAACATTCCTTGGAGGATCTTAGCGTCCGCGCTCACAGATATGCCTTAAAAACACCCGTGACCCTGAGTCAACTCAAATCTTAGTTCCCGTGTTTTCGGCCCAGTTATCTCTAGAGATCCATCTGCCTTTCGTTGACTGATCCCATCTCCTGCCATCTGCAGACAAGCTGTAATCCCGCATCCGTCTTAACAAATCCGCTTTTCTCGGACGAGGAAATTCAGGAGCCCAAGTCTGATCACTACGCCGGCGGCATCGTTTGCGACGATCCTGTTCCCCCAGCATACCCGAATAACGACAGACCTGAGTACTCTGCTAAGAATTGCACGGGCTCTTCCCCTTTCCAACAAGATAAATTAGATTGGCGCTCCATACAGTATTTCCGATATGTGGGGACGATGATTGTTATTATCCGACCGAAGGCAGCAGCCGTTTTCTCGGTTTAGATTAACATATTTCTACGTACCTTTGGAATGTCTATCCACAGACCGAATATTACACTGCAAGATACTTTATTGAAATTTTTGTAAATTTTCTCATAGTAAGAAGTTATAGTATCGTTAGGAGTCATTAATAAAGTTTTCAACTCTTATTAACAGAGTACGGAGTTAAATTTTTTTTTAAATTTCAGAAAAAGATAGTTTATGAACTACTTCAGTTTTTATTTACATTAATTTTTTGTTCCACGTAAAAGTAGAAAAATCTCAACCACATCGTTGTTAGTTTTTTTTTTTTTTTATTAAAGCGTTTAACATATAACGTCACTGACCCTTTTGTGAAAGCCTTGGCTGGAATTGGTAACTGAAGTTATATAAATTAATTTGTATTTTAGGATTCCAGTTAAAATGCAATCCATCTATAATGGATCTGATAATTAGTTTTATTGATTTTTATTATTGTACAACTATCTGTTTGTTAGTATTTATTAATATAGTAACAACGTAAACGTTTTTAATGGTCAATGCAATGAATGTCGGTAGTTACAACATGCATGCGATGTTATTTGCTAGCTACTTGATGTCTGCATTTCTGCCCTTATAATTAGTCATTCAAACCAACTATTTTTTTTTTCTTTATATAAACATGGTAATTGTAATTTAAATCAAGGGCTGTTTAATATTTTATTTACCTCTTTTCTTGTACTTACTCTCTCTCACACGCTTCGTTCATTTTCCCTCTGTCTCTATTTTATTTCTCTCCTCGTTTACCGGTTGTTCCTTTTTATAGCTTTTTTAAGTTAACTCTTGCGTGTGGACATACCCATTTAATTCGAATCATTTGCTCTCACTTAAATACTCATTCGCTCTCTTAGTTTTTTTTTCCTCCGATTCGTTCGACAACTCCTACTGTCCATCCATCCGTCTTCATGTCTTTTATCTCTGTTATTGTGTGTGGAACTGTATTCCTTCTCCTCTTTTCGCCTTCTCGATCTTACTTTTTCTATTTCTGTTTCTTTTATCATTTTTTTTTCTATATATATTTTATTTTTTTCTAATTTTCTATCTGACCTCCTCACGCAGTGTGTTCTATTGTCAGAAATTCTTCTTTTATTTCCTGATATATCGTTGTCTACTTTTACCAACCCACTCACACTTTCTGTCTTTCTTTCTTTGAACAGCGTTGCACGCGAACTCTCCTTTTACTAAGAGAACAAAGAATACCGCCGACTTGCCCTCATATAGTATAGTTTCTTCATTAAATTATTATTTTTTTATTCATTTAAAAATTTTTTTATTACTGTTATTTAAATTATTATTTTTCAGTAGGAACTACTGTATTTTAAATTGAATATTTAAGTTATAATTTTTTAAAATTATTTATTATTATTTTGTGTATAAGATATAATTATTATTTTATTATTAAATCTTTTGTTTAAGTAAAAAAAGTAATTAGATTATTGTAGCTTAATCATGAAAATATTCGGAGGCCTATTGATTTATATATTTATTTTGGTAGTTTATTTTTCCATTCACTTCAATTATTCCTAGAAATACCTTGCGTGCACGATTATACAGAAACCCAGATAAGAACTCCAGTGAAAATATTTTAAATACTGTTTTATAATCTTCTTTACTTTTTTCTTTATCTTCCTAGACAGAGTAGTAATATCTCCGCATTTTATCCTGAAGGTCCTACATTCGAATCCAACGGTCGGGCTTATTTTTTATTTATACTTGCTACAAGATTCATTCTGATCATAAAACAAAAGAGTAAGATATCTAAGATTCTATTTATGAAAAAAAAACCTGTTCTTACTGTAGTAAAAAGAACTTAATAAATAATTATATTAAAGGGAATGTATTAAACGATTATTTTGATGCTTCATTTTAAAATCATTGTAGCCTTTACTGAAATGTATAACCAATATAAGGCAATATTTTTTTTGGGAGTTTTTGTCAATTTTTTTTTTTTAATGAAAAACCGAAATAAAATGAATAAACACTCAAATTAAATGGTTGTAAGATATGTGATAAACCAATGCTGTGTTTATGAGAACTATAGTAATTAAACGGTTATTAGGCATCCTGAAGAGGTAAAAAATTACTCTAAAAACAGGCTTAACCATTCTCGATAAGATAACTAATATCCTGTGTCAATCCTACTAAGGAAAGTAAATAGTGTTTTCCTCACCGCCATCTGCACTTGGCGAATATACTTTTGAATATCAATATATCACACCCATTTTAATCCACAAGACATTCGATCGGTATTTTAAAACTAATTTCTGTAGATTTCTATTAGAAAGATAGGAACACGAAAAGTAAAACAGCAATTTATTTCCTTTATGCTGTGGAAAATGTCAAATTATACAGTATAGTTAAGCGCGAAAAGGATTGGAACCTAAACTGTTTTAAATTATTTTGTTTCTGTATTAAGTTTTATATGAATTGTATGAATGTTAAATCTTACCTTTTTTACTCGTAAGCGGTTTGTTTTTAAGAAAAAATAATTCTTTTGTTTCCTAGATTTATTTTAACTTGTTTAAGATTATGTATTTATTGATTTTCTAACCTTAACTTTATATTAAGTTCTGTAACGTAATGCTCCGAAATAAAAAAAAAAAAAAAAGAAAAGAAAGTTGTTTATACTTTTTATTTTAAGAAAATTTCTACGTTATCTGTTTTGTATAGTCTACAGTTTGACGTGCAATAGTAATGTTGAAAAAGAAGTAGAGAAAGATAGATATACGTATATAGAATCTAAGGGAGGGGTAAAAAGAGAGCGTTGCCTTCGGAAGAACAAGAAACTGCTTGCAGCGGATATTGGCACAAAGCGTGTAGTCTGAAAGGGATTTACATTTAAGAAGTTTTTAGGGGACGTCAATCTTTCAGACGACAGCCGAGACAGTGGGCCTTCTATAACCTCTCTTCGTTCTGCACTTTCCGTCGCAAGTAACTTCCCTTTTCTTCCCTCCCCTGCCTTCTTTTTATATGTAGCTTACCTTCTCCCATTACTCCTCTTTTCCTTCTCCTTGAACTCCGCTTCATATTCCTATCCATCACTTCTTTCATTTTTTATTTCTTTATCTTCCAATGGTATTAAGATATATTATAGAAAAAGAAAAGAGAAACAATTGTTACCAACCTTTTTTTCTTAAAAAACAAAAAAAAAAAAAAAATCATAAAAATATTCTGATAAATTATAGAAGAATTTATTTTAATGTTATTTCATACATCTTACACATTTCAATTCGAAAATTTATCAAGTAAGAATATATATTTATTTTCATCCTAGCTATTTTCAGGTTTTCTTTTACATTGATTACAAAGAAAATATTTAATTTAAATATTCACTAATGTTATTTATTCATTTACATTTATTTTTTAATGCATTATCAGCCGACAATAAAAATTTCTAATTTTTTTTAACGCAGTTAAAAATTTATGATCATTCTAATATTTTTAATAAATTTACTGAACTTTCTTTGTACTTTCAGATAAAATTAAAGAAATATTTTTAACCAGAAGTAAACTTAATTATATTATTTTAAAACAATTACAAAAAATGTGTAAATTAATTTATTAAATCAGTAAAGTAATACGTTACTACAATAAAGTAATAAGTAGTAAGATCTAAATTTATAAAAATGCATTTAAATTAAACTTTCTTTGTAAAAATAATTACATAACGAAAACGACATCAAATAGAAGGAATAATAAGAAGTAAGTGAATAGTATTAAAACAGTAGAAGTAGAATATAACAAGTAGTTAAATACTGTTATTTGAAAATTACAGTTTTTATGTTTAATTTTTTATTTAAATAATAAAATAAGATTTTATTATATAAAAATTAATTATAATCATAAAGATACAGTTTTCATAGAATCAGTATAAAGCATTTGCGTTTGTTATATATGCTACTTTTAAATTTAGAAATAACTGCTAGAAAAGAAAAGAAATATATATCATTTATTATACACATTTACATAAACAGTATAAGTAAAAACGGGCTTGTTTGATATTAAAATGCTAGTGGAAGAAAGAGTTAAGTAATTAATACTGCAAAAAAAAACTCTACTCAGAAAAAAAATTAACGAAAACAAAGAAATAGAAAATTAATTAATATTTTATTTATTTTACAATAATTTGTAACAAATGATTTACCTTTTAAAAATTAGATTTCATATCCTTTTTTGACTCGGAATCATTTTAATAATTATTTATTTAAAGTAATAAATACTATAACATCCATATAAAAGTAATTAAAAGTCTGGTCATATAATAATCCAGCTGGAAAAGAAAAGAGCAGAATATTAAATTAATTAAATAAAAGTTAATTAATATAACTATAATTATTCTGATTATACATTTGCTTGTTATAATTAATCTATGTTTTTCTGCATTAAAAAAAAATTATATCTCATTTTTTCATTATCACAAACTAGTTTCTTTGTATTATGACAGTAAAAAATGTATGATATTAAAATGTTAAATTTGTGATCGGAGCACGAAAATTTACTGTAGCAGGGCGCATCATCCCAAAATGAAATTATCTGTTTATAAAATAATCTATGTTCTTAACTATATCCTAAGATAAGGAAAGAAGAAAGTAAATATATATATATATATATATATAACCCACCGGGTTGGTCTAGTGGTTAACGCGACATCGCAAATCAGCTGATTTCGAAGTCGAGAGTTCTAAGGT
>JAAAKQ030119025.1:0-13834 GCA_010016005.3 Zanna intricata | reverse complement strand
CACTCTTTTCCCTACTGATTTTTAGTCCATATTTATTCATTACATCCTTCCAAACATCTAACTGAATCTGCACATCTGCAACCTCATCGCCCCAAATCAACATGTCATCTGCAAAAATAATTTTCTTATCCTTTTCTGTAACTCTTTCTTTTACCTGTTTATTCATTCCTTCCATCACCACAAGTGATTATCAACTCTGTATTCTATCAAAATTGAGATGAAGGATTAAATATTAAAAATTTTCTTACAAATCAGACTGATTGCATAAATATTAAATAAGTTAAATTTTAAAAGTGTTTTATGTGAATAACGGTTTTTTATTATAACACTATGATGATTATGATATGATTACGAAAAACATTGAGGTTGATTTTAATTGTTTTCATTATAAATTATTAGTGATGTATTAGTTATTTCTTTTTAATCTCTTCTACCTTTTTTACAGGAACTTACTAAATATAATATTTTTCTTTGAACTCTTTTGATACTTTTTTTGCAGATAATTGATACAGAAAATCCATTTGGTAGTGGGGATTGTGTTAGAATACTTGTTCTCCAACTCTCTTGCCTACTAGTTGAACAAGCTTTACCTCACATTCATGATACAACCAACAAATCTCAAGGCAATAATTTACGCCGCCTTATGACATATGCTTGGCCATGTCTTCGTGCAAATAACTGTGTTGACCCAGCAACAAGATATCATGGTCATTTGCTGTTATCTCATATCATTGCCAAATTCAGCATGCCTCCAGATCCCTACAGACGTATATTACTTCAAGGTAACTAACCCAGTTTTCCTTTAATTTGTAAGAATATGTATGTGGTGATTTAACTGTTTTTACCATGCTAGTTTTTATTAAAGAAGATATTAATTATAATTCCATAATAATTCATTAATAATTACCAACTTTTACTCATTTCTGTAAGAACGTAACATATTATTAGTTTTATCAAATGAAGTTGCAAGTATTATAAAATATAACTAGTGCAACAAAAGATAATTTATAGAATAACTATGCTAATATTTAACATGATTAATTAATGATTTTGAATCTATTTTTTAATAATTTGTCATTAAAAAAATACAATTAAAGAATGTTATGTCTGTATTTGCTTATTTTAGTATTTCAGAGTCTTCTCAAAGCTCATGCAGTAGAGGTTCGCCCAGTTGTTAGACAAGCACTTGATATATTGACACCTGCAATTCCAAATCGTGTTGAAGATGGCAACAAACTACTTGTTACATGGACAAAAAAGATAATTGTTGAAGAAGGTTACTCAATGCAACAATTATTCCATATTTTGCAGCTTGTCGTTCGGCATTATAAGGTACTAACATACTAATATTTGTTAATGTCTTTTTAACGTTCAAGATTGTTGGATATAGTAGGTTTCCAGTTATGTGAAATTAGGGCGTGGACTGATTTAAAATAATCCAGATGTACTAAGTTATAAGCAATAAAAGATTAATTACCTCAACATTCCAGGAAAATAGTTTATAATCATACACTTGTAGATACATGACACAGTTTGAAATATTGGTAATTAGAGCTATTCTAAGTACTATTCATAAATAATTATCTTAAAAAATTATCAGAAATTTTCAGCTGCCCTCCTCAGCTGTTATCATATCATCATCTGGAACTTTTTCTTCCATGTCCTTGTCAACTTTTCTTCTTTACTTAAGACAAATTTTTTGATCATTAAACTCTTGTTTTTTTTTTTCATGAGTACCTAGCCATTCCTGTACTTCTTTATTGTAAATGTTATTGCACCCTTCTCTTGCTAATCTATAATGCTGAAGTTTCGTGTGAATCAATGGCATCTTCAGTACATCAAACAGATTTTTAAAGAGTTTTCAAGAGTCTTAACAGTTATGTTCTTCCAAGATTGAGCTCACCAGAAAATAAGTTTTTCATATCTTTCAACTATATAAATTGTGGAACATTTTACCTCATGTTACTATCTAAAACAAAACACATCAACAACCACAATAAAATTTAATTACAGAATTTTACATAAATATAATTACTTGTTAAATTTTGTAGATTTTTTACTGAATAAATAGAATCTCCTTTCTAGGCAATCTTTTCCTAGCCAAAAATTTTTCTACAGCAGCTAAATTTTTATAGAATCACAATTAAATAAATTATATAATGCTATTTTTATAATAAAAATAAAACAAGCCTCCCTTTTGTAGTCACTTGTGTAGGCTATTTAAATCATTGTTTCTGACATCTACATTTATACATATCAATTTCTGTATCTAACTGGTTGAAATTTTTTTATTGTTTATTTCATTGCGTTATATGCTTTGTTTTATGATTTTTATTTTCTAAGCCTGAATTAAATTGATATTGTATTTAGCATATGTTGTAAAGACAAGCAGATTGTTTTAATAACTGATCTGAAATTGGAGGCTGAATGGTAACATTTGATCCAATGTTGCCAAAGAGTAAGATGACAGTATTTCAATGATTTCAGATTAGTTTAAAGGTAAAGAAGATCTCAAATAAAACTCAAACATAATATTGAAACGATCAACAGAAAAAAGGCATTTTCTTTAATGAAAGATCTAATGAGGTGCGTTTTTGAAGGTTCATGCCATATAAGGAAAAGGATTTCTATTCTGGCATTCTTATCCAAGAAAAAGCTAACTTCTTGTAGAAATGTTTGGTGGTGATATAACTGGTTAGCTATAAGTATTAGAAGTCAAACCAGATACAGAGTTTGACAGCTAGATATTTATGAAGAAGAGTTATTACATGATGAAAATGTGTATAAACATTTCAAAACCAAATTTTAATGAGATGATAAAGGATTTTATAGTAGAGCAGTTTTATATCCTAATAAAATGAAGCTAACTTTGAAAATGCTATAAAGAAATCTTTTCCAGCAAAAAGTGAAAAAAATTTTTCAAGTCAAAAACTAAGCAACAAAGTGACAGAATAACAGTGAGTGCATAGTAATTCTTTTAGAACTCAGTTTTAAATTTCTGTGTCTGTAAACAAAAAAAAAATTATTATAAAGAATGCATTACCAAGTACTTTACAAATCTAGCAAACAGTGACCGTTACCTAATCCATTGAAAAATATTATTTTATAAAAATTTATAGCCAGTGTTGAAATTTATTTTGTTAGTAAAGGATTGATTAGAAAGGTGATCTTGTTTATGTAAGTAAGGATCAACATTACAGCATACACTAGTTTGAACATTTTGAATGGCTTGAATTCAGGCATATATCTCCTGTTCTGAATAAAATGAGTAGCTTGGGGCTATTCTGAAGGATGGTTTCATCTGAAGATATATAATTTGGCTGCAGTTAGTAATCATGAGATATGTCACATCCGTTATTTATACCATGGAGATGTATCTTTTATGATCTTTAGTCTTGAGGTGATCTTCTTATAATAATCATTTTACTTTATTGTCTTAAAAAAATGGTCTGCTGTTCACAAAGTCACTAATGTTTTTATTTCTCGTTAATTTAAATAAATGTATATAAATAGTTTGAAAATTGATGTTATAGCAGCATTCACATAATTGACTTCATTTTATTAACAGAACCTGAACGTTTTCCAGTTTTCAATAATTATATGTGTTTTATTCGTTTTTTTCCATTTATAAGATAGAGTTTTTGTTTAATATAAATCAGCTAGTTTTCCTGCTTTTGTATTATAGTGCTGCTTATTCATCATTATAAAATTTTAAATCCTGTATTTATTATAGTGTAATAAAAAAGACCTATTTAGGATTACCATATATCAAAGAAAGATTTAAATTTTTTCCATTACTTTTAGTTAACTATTTATTGTGACATTATACTTATAATATAAACTGCAAATAAGGATTTGAAACATTAGCAGATAATTTCAATAATCTCTTATTATTTCTGAATTAATATTGATTATTCAACAAGTAATTATTCCAAATTAACAAGGAATTTACTTATGTTTCAGTCTCTTTAAAGAATGGCAGCAAAAATAAAGAAGGTGCAAATAAATTGTAGTTTATAGATTTTTTTATGTGCTTATGCATAAGTTATGAGAAAGCACATATATATGAAACAAATTATTAATTTGAGTTATTCATCTATTAAAAATCTTCTTGAAGTCGAGCATTCTTTTTTTTTCGTATACTAGTATAAATTGACTGCTTCAGGTATAATATTTAGATTAGAAATTTTGAAAATGGGTAATTTTTTCAGGTGTATTATCATGTTAGACAACAAATGGTACAGCATATGGTGAATTCAATTCAAAGACTGGGTTTTAGTGCATCAGCTACCATTGAGCATAGAAAGCTTGCTGTGGAATTGGCGGAAGTTATTATTAAGTGGGAATTGCAGCGAATAAAGGAAGAGTCTGATGTTGCTGAGGTAAGAGTGTATTTTTTCACATTATTTTTTTTTTATCACATTTAGAATCTCTTAACACTTCTAGAAGTCCAATCTAATAAACAGAAACCATTTCAAGTGTATTCTTATCTGTAATTTGTATATTAATATTTGTTCATATGAATAATTTTTTTACTAATTCACCAGTCATATGACTGATTTGATGCATTTTTCCATTCTTTCATTACAAAATTTATTTTTCTGATTGCATATCTCCGTAGTAAAAAAATATAATATATATTTATTTATTTTTAAATACTTTATTATTTGTCATTTTATAAATTCTAACAAAAGGAATAAAAAATTTTATTGTATAAGATTTGTTTAGTATAATTATTGAGCAAAATGCATAATGTAATTTTTTTTAAAATAGCATATTCAATATATAGCATAATTTTCATTTATTCGTTTATTACAGGCAAATGCAAGCTTGAGTAGTGGGGATTCTGGATTGAAGAGACCTGATGGTTCTCCACAAAGTCAGCAATGGAAAAGAATGGCAGTTGCTGGACCTTCTGGCAGTCCAACTATAGCTAAAGTTACAAAACATGATCCTGATGTCAATAAACCTATAGAACAACAATATGCTGATTCTATTATTAATTTCCTTGCAAGACTTGCTTGTCAGGTAATGAAATTATTATTTCTGCCATTTCTAAGCGTAATATTGTGAACAATAACATATTTTATTTATTGACATTCCTCATAATGTAGAATTTGCAGAAAAATTGAGTAATCCTTATAAAATGTTTCTGTATGATGAGTATGAATTTTTACAAGAAATAGTGAAGAGAATAAAACTTTGAAGTCACATTTGCAATTTATTAAAGCCTGTCTTTGTAGTAATTGATCTTTATCTTTCATAATTACAATTTCTTACCCTGTTGTTCTACATGATGTATATTAATTATGTAGTGACGATTTTTTTTTTTTAAATAATCTTTAACAGCAGAAAAGTAGCACCTTTCTTATGTGAGATATTTGTAAAAATTTGAAGTATGTGAAATAAGAAAGAAATGCCTGCTGTCCAAGCTATATTTAATAAACCTCTTCATACAGATCACTGGATTTAAATAATTTCAGCTGTTGTTTCTGTTTGGTTTGCTAAACTGTTAAAATTTTTGAAAATTGCTTTGCAGTTGTCAAATTGCTAATAGCTTTGCAATTTTTGACTAATTGCTTTGGCAGATTGATGCTTAATAGAAGATTACGTATTAACCAACCATATAATTGTTTATCATTCAATCTTTAATAAATTATATTGAGAGTATGAGCTCACTTTGTCCAGTCTGGTACATTTGCAATTACTGCAGGCATCCATTTATTAAATAACAAATGGATGCCTGGAAAGATTGAGTCAAGGTTAGCTGTAAAGAAGAATTGGAAATGAAAATAAGAGGTTGATTATATACTGTTTTTAACCTAACTGATTGACTACCATTTGGAAGAACCAGTCCGTGAAAACTGCTACTAATATTGTGGATTGTGCCAAAAATCAAATTAATTAGGTCAAGTGCAACTACTGAAGTAGATGATATAAAAGGAATTTGGTTTAAACCAAAGATTTAACTTAGCTCTTTCTATAGCTTGTGTCAATAGTAGTTACTAATGAAATATTTTGATTTAAGAAGTTTGATAGTATAAGTATGAATGAAATGTAGTTTATCTCAGAATACATGTGATTTTGTCTTCTCTTAACATTAATAAAAAATGTAATTATAACAGTACTGCAAGTAACCATTGTGTTTCGTTGTATCTTCCTTGTAGGTAAATGAGGTAAGTCCAAGTGCAACAGCTGGTGTTGGTTCTCCAGGTGAAATGCTGTCAAGACGTTGTGTTCAACTTATTCGTACAGCTCTTAAACCTGATGTCTGGCCACAACAGATGGTTGATTTACGATTATTTTGGCTAGACAAAGTATTTGCCAGTGTTGATTCTAAACCTAATTCTAATCCTAAACCTAATTTGGGTAACATCTGTACAGCTCTTGAATTATTTACATTTCTCTTAACTGTGATGAAAAAAGAGCAAGTGCTTGCAACTATTAAACCTTTACAAAGAGGAATTGTAGCTTGCATATCTAGTTCAAATACAAAGGTAAACTTGTTTTCATAGTATTAATGTATTTTTATAATAAACAAGAAAACTATTATTACTCATTTTAAAATTAGTAGTACTTATATCTCAGATTTTGCTCATTAGATTTAATTGCCTATTTCACTTCTTTTTTCTTCTTTTTTTTGGAAATTCTTTTCTAAATCTTACAGAAATAAATCCATATCTCATTTCCAAGTCCCTTCAATTCAGTTTCACAGTTTCTTTTCCACTAATTAGTATTATTTGTTATTTAATTTTCTTCCTGTATTTATGCTGTGGAGTATACATATATATTCATATTTTACACTTTTTTTTTTTTTTATTATTATTATAGATGTTTGTAAGAATTACATAGAAATATAAAAATATTATTAATGTATTAAATGATCCTGAGTAAAATTCTGTTTTCTCTTTTAGCTATTGTAATTTAATTAAGCACCTTGTTTCATGTTTGAACATGCTTGTTTCATTTCATATTTTTTGTGGCCAAAATTCCATCTAAGTCAATGTGTAATTTAGTACAGCAACAAGATATCGGACTTGCTACCACACATAAAGTTGTAAGAAAAGAACTGAAATTTCCCCTTTACAAAAGTTATGCGTGTTCAAGAACTGAAATCGATAGATCATGCCAAAAGACTTAATTGTTATCAGTAATTTAAACGTTCACTTTCAACACCTATAATAAAGTACTCCAGTAATAGTAACCATTTTGTAAAAATAATGAAAGAAAAATACAAAGTAATAATAATTAAAATATTTTCATCATTACACTTCTGTAATTCTAGTGTACAGCAACTTTCCAAATGTTCTGTATAAAAGTTTTCACATTCTTTCCTAATTCATGTGGATTATTTTTTAGCTCTTGAAAACCTTCATTGGCATATTATGACAATCAAGTCTTGATATAAAAAAAATGTATTTTCATCTGAAAAATTTATTTATGTTACATAAATTATAAGTAAAAATTCATCAGTTTATACTTTTTCTAAGTATTGAAATCCTGTCTTGATGTATTCCTTTTAGATGAGAATCACAGAATTTTAATACAGCTGAAATCATTAATGGTAACACTGAGTGTTGTAATGACAAAAATCTTAACACAGTCGGTAATTTGTCATTTTATGTTATTTGGAGTAGAAGACAATGTGAAACTAACAAAAAAATTATAATTAAAAAATTTTTTAATTATTTTAAAATTTCTCATTTTCTTATGACGATGAAAAATTATCTTCTGTATAGAAGAAAACTAATCTCTTTAGTATTTTGCTACTTAAAGCATTGGATATAAAATATTCAATAAATTATATAAAATGTATATATCATACGTCAAATACCATATATCAAATATATATATCATACATCAAATATATATATAATAAGTCAATATATTGTATAGAAATGAATAGAGGTTATATTATAAATAAAGTAAAAATTATTTATTAATTTTATAATTATTTAGATTCATAACTCTAGATATTTTTCTACAGGTAATTAGACTGACTCATGCTCTGTTATCTCGACTGATGAGTATTTTTCCAACTGAACCATCAAGTTCACCAGTTGCCTCAAAACATGAAGAACTTGAATGCTTATATTCAAATGTTGGAAAGGTAAAAAAATATAGTTTTTTTTTATTATTGTAGTCAAATTTTTGTTCTTTCTGAGTTGTAGAAAACTGACTTTGTAATGTTTAAAATCAGTTCAGAATTAGACAAAATTAGGGAAGTAATTTTTGTGTAAATTATGTAAGTTTTTAAGGATTGTATTTTTCAAGCAGATTATTTGGAAACTAAAGTCCAGGGTAATAAATATGCTAAACGCCTTCTCCCTATGTAATGCCAATTAAAAAGGGAGAAACTATAATACTAGGTATGGCTAGAAAATAACAGGATTTTTGCTGTAATATTTTTTTTTTCTTTAACAACTTTCACATTATCCACTTAAATGTACACTCCTCCGTGATCTCTACATCACTTCATTCGAATTTCCCATTGTTCAAAACAGTGTTTCAGATCATTTTCTGAAATCATGTTCATGGTCTCCGTCGCTTTTTATTTCGCAGCTTCAACTGTCTCAAACCTAGTTCCTTTCAATGCTTTCTTCACTTTCGGGAACATAAAAAATTCATATGGGGCTACGTCTGGTGAGTAAGGTGGATGTTCCAGCACAGGGAACCCATGCTTAGCCAAAAACGAACTTAACAATAAGTGCAGTGTGGGCTGGAGCATTGTCCTGATGAAGAATCGATGATTTTTTCTTCTGCAACTCAGGTTGCTTTCTTCTTACTCACTCACGGAGAGTAGTTAGAACCTCAAGATAATATCCCTTATTCACTGTTTGACCTTCAGGACCGATGAAATTGCCTGTTTTTTCAATGTTTCCGTTTTTGAAATGGAAGGACATCCTGGACGTGGATCATGTTTGATTTCTTCTTGTTTTCTTTGGACCATTTATGCCACACAAAAACCCTTGTGCATGACATACATTCATCACCACTCACTTGTTGTAAGAGAGGTCTCTGTTGCAAACTTGCCAAGTTTCACTGAAATTTTCATGTTAACACGTTGCTTTATTAAAATGTCTACTATTTTTCCGACGTGCGGCAGGCACACGATCTAACACAAGCAAAGACTGTGGTTCGACTGAACAGGCTGCAGTCGTCACACTGGCTGGAATGTAAATAGGGGATGTCAGACTACTTGTCAATGTGGTGTTTGACCTTGAGGCTTGTGCTGTTTGTCTTACAACAAATCAGTCTTATTTTCTAGCCACATCTCATATGTTATCAAGAATCAACTTGACCAGTCACAGTTGATTCTAGGTTTAGTACTACAGTAGCTTGCCAATTAATCCAAACAGAGATATTTATTAATTATTTATTAAAAAGTAACTTTATTTAGAAAAAAAATTACCTGTACAATTTGAAATATGTAGCAATTACTATGTTCTTTATTTTTAATCACTTCATCACGTACTCCATTGATATTGATTAATTTTTTGATTTCTTCATCATGAAACCATACACATATTAATACTTAAATAATTGTTTTTTGTTATAATTCATTGATAGTCATTTTTTGATTGTTGCCCAAAGATTTTCGATTGGATTTAAGTCTGGGGAGTTTCTTGGCCACAGGAACATTTTAATGTTTCATTCTTCAAAAAAAATTTAATTTTTTTTTTTTGGCAGTATAGCATGATGCCAAATTTTTTTGGAACACTCTGTTGCCCTATGGGAATTTGTTTTGAAGTTGTCACAACTTCAGAATTTTGGTTTATACATTACTTTACCATCTACTGAAAATGATGAATAAGGGCCTTAAAATGTGAAATTATGCCAAAAGTTTTTTTTTGAGATGTTTAAATGGTTGTTGGATATGAGCCATTGATGAATTTTCATCTGATGCTTTGCTGACATGGAATCCTTTGCTCATGAACATAAAAATGTGACTTGTCAAAAAACATAATATTTTTCAATCTTTGGTCCAGTTAGCATGTGCATTGGTTCATAACAGCCGTTTTTTTTTTTTTTGCACATTGCTGGTGTTGAAAGCTGCTTTTTAGCTGGACGAAGTTGCAAGAAGTTGGCCTTTGTCATGTGTAAGCCTGTTCCACTGGCTATTAATTCTTGATTTAAGTTTACAGCAGATAATTTTGGATCAAGTTTTCTTTTTCTCAGTAATCCAACCAATCCTGTGTTGGAATACTTTTCCTTTTGCAGCTATATTTGTCTTTCCTTTGAGATAAAAAGGAACAAGCATCTGAATTGTTTCAAAATAGCATTCACTTTCTCCATAGTTCAACAACCTACTCAGAAGCTATATGTTGTTGTGTCATACTGGTGTGCTCAGAAAGAAGAACGATTTTTGAATGCTTTCTTGGAGTTATGTCCATTACTGTGTTCAAGACACAGAACATAAAATAAGAAAATATGATTTTATAATAAAACATGAAATAAACTTTCACAAAACATTATTTATGTCATGAAAATTGCTAAGTAACCAAAGAACAGTAACCTCACATTACAGGGACACCTTAAAGAAAAAGTGTGGTCAAGCAGTGCAGCCTCAACATAGAAATGAACAAAAATTTCCCTGTGTTTGAATTAATTTGCATGCTACTATATATATGAATCAGAAGAGTTATATTTTAATGTGATTGGCTCCTTCACAAAGTTTTCTGGCTATATTATTTTGTTGTTAAATTCCCTTTAACAACAAATCTGTCACTTCATCCAGAAAAAAGCTACATACACATAATTAAGAAACAACAGATACGGCTGTTTGTCTTCAGCAGTAAAATTGCCATAGCTAAAGACTTCAGTTATCAGTTATATATTCTCTTGAAAATTCTGATTAGCCTCATTAACCCTGCACATTTAATTTATGTACACGTATAATATTTTTTAAGAAATGTCAAATGGATTGCACCAAACAACACTTGGGTGTTACATATTGCAAATTTTCATGATTTGTGACTCTTCTTCCATAGTTTATTGTTATAAAATTTTTCAAGAACCCCTTTTATAACAACATAAAATATTGAGAAAAGCGGTCATTTTTTACCATATTATGCAGTTCACAGGAACTATAAAGGTAGAAAAGTATATTATATGATTTTAAATGACATTGTAAGTCTTTGAATTTGAAAGTTATTCACTTAGTACTCTGAATGCATATTTTATGATTTCTCATTTCTGCCATTTCTGTTTTCTCTGTTGCTTGGGGCCATGGGTCACTAGATTAATTCCAGGATTTCTCATGCCATTCAGTGAATTACCATGTTCCTACAATGTTATTTGCTTCAGTCTCCTCATTCTGTATAAAATCAAACAATTTTTTTTAATGTTTATGCTACTCTGCAAAAATTCAAACTAAAGAATTAAACTGGTAGTATGTTAGATGATGATGGCTGAAATAAACAGTTTTAATTTTTTGGAAGTAGTTAGTCTACTCTTAAAATTTTAACGTTACATTTACAACCTGAATTTTTCTTGACTCTAGTAGGAGCCAAACTTAATCACACCAGGATACACACCATAATCACACCAGGAGTGAGATAAATAATCACACTCCTGGTGTGATTACTTTAGTTTATTAAGTATGTAATATTGATTATTTATCTTAAATACCTTTTAATTTTATTTTTATTTCATAATTATTCAGTTAAAAATTTCATTTTTCTTTTGTTATCCAAGTGATGAATTGCTTACACTGTGCAGGATTTTTTTGTTTCAATGGGATCCCATCACAGACTCTTGTTTTTTGTTCTTGAATCCAGCTGTTTGAAAAATTTTACCACATGTTTACTGATTTTTCCTTTAAGATTTTTTAAAATTAAACATATGTTTTGTTTAATATCTTCTTTAAAGTAGTGTTGTTTCTGATGTATGAATGGTAATTCTGGATTTTCACCTGTTAATGTTTTTAAATTTTTTTTCTTGTCACTGCCAACTGTTACATACAAATTTTTTAAAAATGTAAAATTTATAGAATTTAAATGAGCTTTTAATTGTTTCAGCAAGTCATTTTAAATTAAATTTGTTCTCATGGTGAGTAGTAGTACCTAGTTATGTCATTGAATTGATCATGTTTGCCTGTTTTAAAGGTATGAGTTGTTAATATGTACCAGTGTTGTGTCTTAATTGAATCCTTAAAAGTTTTTTAGACTCCTATAACTACACAATGTAATCCTTTCGTTTCAGTTGTTAACCATGCAGTTAGATACCATGTTAACTGAATTTGGTTACAGTCATTTTTTTTAATAGTTACAGGATAAGTTAATAAATACTTAATTTTATTTACTAATAGAAAAAAGTATTCTGTTAACAGTTTGAGTTGCTATAGATATCTGACACCAGCCCTTGTAATATTATTCATAAACTATGGTATTGTAAGAATATTTCCTAGAAGTAATTTTTGAGTATTTCTTACCAAACACAAAATTAGAACTATTATATTTATCTAGTACTTTTACTCTTTGTTTTCAGGTTATATTTGAAGGACTAGCAAACTATGAAAAGACAGCAACAGCAGCATCAGCTAGTTTGTTTGGAACAATGATGATGTTGAAAGCAGCCTGTGTTAGTAATCCTGGTTATGTTGATCGCCTTATAATGCCATTTGTTAGAGTTATACAACGTATGACACGTGAGCATATAAATCCTTCTTCTGAAGCAGCACCAGGTATATAATATAATAGTGTTTTATTCTTTTGTTATTGTCTGTAGTTTGTTGATATTTTCCTTTTTTTTTTCTCTATTCTAATCTTTTAATTCAAAATATCTACTGCTTATTACATCCTAAATTTTCTGCTATTTTCTGATCATTGTCATTTAATAATTTATTAAATCTAAATCTCTTATAAAACGACAGCTTTTATTACAAGCTCACATAATTTGTTCTAAGTACATCTACAAATTATATTTTTTGTACTGTATGGGTGACTAGTCTTGAGAATCAAAAATATTATCTTTTGACTATTTCACTTAATGGGTTTTACATTTTAATATCATTCTTCTCTATACTATTATACTAGTCAACCCGTTTGAAATGACCCAAGGGTGATTGCTTGACCAATTCAAGACAAATTGAAACTTACCCAATTGTTTCCTACATGTCTCGGAACCTTAAACTATTTTTTTATTTAAGCAGTTTACCTGTGGTGGCCATTTTTGTTATGGTGCGGACACCTATTTTTGTGATTGTAAGGGTTTACAGAAAAAGTTATAACTAAAAAACTATTGGTCCTGGAAAGATGAAACAAAAAGCAATTTAATCATATTTTCTCAAGGTAAAAGATTGGTCCAGTGGTTTATTTATCTATTTCTCTTCTTTCTATGAGAAAATTACTAATTAGTTGAACTTGAAAAACGGTGAAATTTCACTTTTGGTAATTTTTTTCAATTTGCAGGGATGGCATACACACTTTGAATTATTTTTTATATAAACAGATAAAAGAGAGATGTAGATATATGTTATTAATTTACCATAAATATTAATGGTAATATACTTATCCCCTAAATTTTTATGAATTTTTGAAAATAACTTTTTTTTTAATTCAGATTTTGGCTTCAAATAACTCTGATGAAGGCTGGTGATAAAGATCTCAAATTTGCATAACTTGCAGTATTTTTGTACATGTTTATGGCAAATAAAAGTTTTCTTGTGTATTCTACTAATATAAAAGTTATAACCTCTCAAAAATCATGAAAATCTGTTAAAAGTGATATTATTTTGACTATAAATAAGTGCTCAAGCCGGCCTCCGTGGCCGAGTGGTAGCGTCTCGGCTTTTCATCCGGAGGTCCCGGGTTCAAATCCCGGTCAGGCATGG
>JAAAKQ030119014.1:0-13834 GCA_010016005.3 Zanna intricata | reverse complement strand
TTGTAATTTTTGTCAAAAGTCATTTAATTGTAAAAGCGATTTAAAGAGGCATCTTAATATTCATACAAATGAAAGAATGTATGTTTGTAGCTTTTGTGTGAAGTCATTTAATTCCAGAAGCAATTTAAAATCTCATTTAAATATTCATACAAAAGATAAGTTGTATTTTAAAAAGATGTCTTAATGATATCCGTATTAGACAATCATTTTAACCTTTAGATATCTTATAATGTGAAAATTAAGGAAAAATCATTCAAATGTGCGTAATTTGAAATTAGTATAACAAAATCAATATACTGGTGTAGTTTATGTAATATATGGTAATGTTTATGAACATTTTATGCCCAAAACCAGCCATTCATATAATTTGGTTGGGGGTTAAAGAATTCCACCAGTTCAAAAAAAAAAAAAACCAGTCGTGGGACTGGTCAACAGAAGTGTAAGCTTTAAGCAATGAGTACTGATTATTGCTTAATAATTGTATTTAGTTCTATTGCTGATTATTCACTTAAAAGGACTTAATAGACTACTTAAGAAATCTGTTTATTATATAGTGTACTGGTTAAAGTTTGATTATAAAAATTAAATCTTTTTTTATTAAATAAATGATAGGAATCATTTATGTTTTAATTATGTGAATTATAATATTTCTTGTACAGTATGTTGTTACATTACATTGTTATTCTATTTCTATAATGTTTATATTATTTCTATTATAATCTTCTAAAGATGAAACTATTGGTTTATGGTAACTAAAATATGATGTAAATACTCTTGAATGAAATCTATCCAAATATCTTGGAAATTTTCTTTGTTCTTTTTACGTTAAATTTAAACAATTATTTTAAATTAATTTTATATAAACAACTTACCAAAAACTTTAATACATATAGGTATACACATCCATATCTACAAAGCAACGCACTCCGGATAACTACAACAGTCTTCCTATACTGTATTAATGTATATACGTACCAGTAGACATTGAAAAAAATGGGAGAAAGAAAGAGAAGTGGAATCGACATTTTTATTGTATATCGTAGTAAACATATATGCTGTCGCCAAATGGATTCGACAACAGTGGAGCCTCAACATTTTTTTGGTGGTCCTGAAAAGGGTCGTTTATGTCTTTGTTTATAACCTCGTGATAGCCCTGAGAAGGGCTGTTGCTGTTAGCTCTGATAAGAGCATTTGGATCCAGGAGGTGGTCTCCGGTGAAGTTTACAGTTTACTCGGCTGCAGTCGGCCAAGGCGGTTCTTGAGTGATCACATGCTGGGCCGGCACTCGTAGCTGCATCCACTGGCCAAGATGATGAAAGTCCGGCTGTGGAAATGAAATGTAGATAGAGAAACAGAACATTCGACCGTTGTAGACTGTTAATAATTTAATAACGACATCAAAACTGTAAGTGATGTAAGCACAGCTGATTTGGCAACTGGCATATGCACTATTGATCACTAGCACACGTGGTTGCAGTCCCCGTCCCCGACAAATCATTCAATATATATGTTTAGCATCTCATGACGATTTTTGATTATGCGTCAGCAATTTTTTTTCTCCATGGAAAATTCTATCACAAAAGTGTCCAGCACAAAGTGCCAAAAAAATTTTCACTTCGAAAAGTAGTGTAGAAAAATGAATGTAAAATTCTCAAGCGAGACTTGTTATACAAATGAATACATGTTTACATGAATACTTGTTATACATGTGTTTTTCTTGAACAATTGTTTTCTCAAATGCATTTTCATATATAACACTTATCTTCAATTAATCTAAAGTCTCGTTCTGATTTTGTATTAAAGTTTACTTCACATCGCATATCTTACATTTTAAATTCAAGTGTTATAACCAAACAAGAACTATATAATCTACCAACAAACTTATAAAAAATTGCTGGTTCTTTCATAAATAAATTTCTTTAAAAATCTCTTCTTTTATTGTTAACTCCTGGTTGTGAATTATTTTCCTCTTTTTTCTTTTGCACTAACAAATGTGATTAAACATGTTTTATAATCTTGAAAATAAAAAAAAAAATATTTTGAAATTTACGTCTCAAATGATTGTAATAATCCAATTACATTCTTAAATATATTTATTTTACAATAGAAAAAAGTTTTGGATACGATTGGAGCTGCAAACCTAAACAGTAGAAGGAAGAGACTTGAGATGCCAGATCTCTCGCCGCCACGCTCCAAAATTCGATCTGCTTCTGTACTACCTATAAATTTTTGAACGGAATTTTTGAAGAGATCTTTGAATGGGTAGTTTGGTATCTGGAGTATAATTATTTGCTAGCTTTCCTGTTTATCGCAGTGCATGTGTTTGTATTTATATGTTTGAAGCGGATGGTGGGAGTATCTGAAGTCAGCTGGATTGGTTTTAGTTAGGCCGCTTCATTCATGCGAATGTTTTTTCTTCGGAGAAAACAATAGTGAGTGTATTTATACAGTTTCATTTATTTGCATATTATAATACGTATTAGTATTTAAGATTTGATTATATATATGTATGTATAATAATATTATTCATAATAATTTTTACCAAATTAATCTCCCACAAATACTTTTAGTGTAAAATTACGTAAAACAAGATACTTTTTTTTTTAATTTTCAGATCAGTACCCTAATGGCTAATTTACACGGCTTTGAAAATGTTGATAGAGAAAATACTGAGGAGCAGTTAGAACATGATTCATATAATGGAGGTTTTCAAATAATAAGCAACACTGATATTATTTCTAATCTCATTCAACCAGAAGAGCAAGAGAATAAAGCTGAAAGTGGAGAAGAAGAAATTATCATAAAGTATTAGTGATAACATGGCCCTGAATTCTGTTGACACTTTGTTGGAGTAGATTAACTGATGGGAATTTGAGTATAACGACATAATAGCTCTTAGAAAAATTCAAACTGGGATTTAAAAAATCATTAAAAGATTCCTGCCAACACACGAAAATCACAGATTTTCTTAATAAGCATCCCAACCCCCGTAGGGAAAGACACCCACCAAGTGGCGATTCCGGCCGCCACACCACCCCTCCCGTTCCTAGCCCAGAAGGGCTTTACCGGGAGTCGTTTGAAAGACCTTTGAACTGATTACATATCTCAGTCATCAGCCAGGCCTCAGTCGGGATGCCCCCCCGATGCAAATGCCGCGGTTGACATTTAGCATCAGGGAATTAATAATATTACAACAGCAAATCGCCCTCTCCGTAGGCTTAGGTCGACCTACATGTAGCCCGAAAACTAAATAACCGTGATGCGGAAGCACAAAATTCCACGCCTACCATAATCAGAATACCTACCCATGTGACTATGAATGCCATATATGCAGAATACGAATCAACGAAAGAAAAGACGGTCAGGAAAGAAAATACCCCCTAATGAATGCCGTATGCGGCAACGCAATTTTGACCTATATTACTTAACTCAGTCAATTCACAATGGGATCTAACTGGAGGCATTTCCTCCATTAAACACGTACAAGTGACATTCTCTTATCACAACTAACCACATTGGCCAGAACATCGATACGGCCGCCCGCAAAACGAACAGACCCCACCGATATCGTGATCAACATACCTGTCAAAGCCCAGCAGAACAATGCCAGCCATATGGCCTCACCACCCTGCTAAGGCCATCCTCAATAGCAGTTCATTGCTAAATACGCCAACCGAGGCTCGTCGCCAAAACCGACTATAGGCCGCGGACTATATGTCCGCCTATATCGGACTATAGTCCTATATAGTCTTATATCGACTAATATAGTCGATATTTTACTATATCGACTATAGTCGCCTATATCGATATAGGCGATATAGTCGCCTATATCCTAGGGTTCCGACAGGTCGGAACCCTAGCCACCCAGACTCCTACACCCTAAACTCCCTCTAGGACTCTGGATGACGCGATTGTTTGTAGGAGGTCAGCGACAAGCTGCCACTCTGCCCGGGTCTTCCAATTGACCTGTAAATCCAGGCTTGAGTGTAATCTCTCAAGTTCCCTAACTACTCTAACACGCGCGATCTCATACCTGGGACAGACATATAGCACACGGCCAACGTTGTCCGAGACCCTACATTCCGGGCATAGGTCTGATTCTACAAGTCGAAACCTAGCCAAACTATGCCGGAACGCTCAATAATAATAATGACTAAACATTGTAAAATAATTACCTTAGAAATGTGTAATATGTTATATTTTAGAAATAATTATAGTTTGGATTATCCATGCTGCCCCTCCCTACCATTAGCCTAGATAATCGGGTGTCTACTTTATATAATGTCAGAAAATGTAAAAAAATGTTTAATTTTTTTTTTTACTTGACAACGGTAAACCCTCCCAAAAAAATAAGAATCGTTAAATTAAAATAGTTTGTGGCCACTAGTATATTCTGATACAACCCACCGGATTGGTATAGTGGTTAATGCGACATCGCAAATCAGCTGATTTTCGAAGTCGAGAGTTTTAAGGTTCAAATCCTAGTAAAAGTAGTTAGTTTTATATGGATTTGAACACTAAATTGTGGATACCGGTGTTTTGGTGGTTGGGTTTCAATTAACCACACTTCTCAGGAGTGGTCAACCTGAAATTGTACAAAGACTACACTTCATTCACATCATCCTCATTCTTCTGAATAATACCTTACAGTAGTTCCGGAGGCCAAACAGATGTTAGAAGAGAGTATATTTCTGATACATTTCGTTAAGAATTTTTTTGTTGATATATTTAAGAGATTTATATTTTACATTTGTTTTTCATCGGAAATATATACTCTGTTATTTTTGCAATTACTTTTAATGTTTCTATTACATCGGCCAGTTTATATCAATTATTGGTTTAGTATCACGCATTGAGTCTAATAGCTTTAAAGAAGGGCCTTTTCGTGTATAAAAATTCTTGTTTAGTGAACTTTTCCAAGACGTGTATCCCTTCATAGGATCAATTAAAAATTCATTTAACTCATTATTTTCATCTTCTAGATTGAATTCAATAGGAAAATTAATATTATCTGTTAAATAAACATTCTCTTATTCTTCATTTTCATTTTCGGGATGATTAATTCTGCTTACTTTTTCAAAAATATTTTTCCTGGGGGATCTAACAATTTTTTGTTCCTAACTTTTCTCCCTGTCACCTGATTTATATTTAATCATTTTTTTTATTATTTTTTAGATTAAATTCTATGGTACTTTCTTTTTGGAATTTGCCCCCCCAAAATTTTCAATTTTTTTCTTCACAGATCTGTATAAATATACTCAAAATGTAATTCTACATTAAAATTGAGCTGGAAAAACACTTTAAAAAAAAAAAATTATTGAAAATTTTATTTGTTTTTTTTTAAAAAAAAAACACGTTTCTCCATCATAATTTTGTGTGGTAATGTTATTGTATAATATTTAAATGAATTGAAGACAAAAAAAAGGAAAAATTTTGGTGGGAAAATTCCAAAAAAGTACCAATTCTACTCTTCTGTTAAGTAATATTATAAGGTTCTTTTAATTTTTCGTTTCTGGATCTATTACTCGTCAGTTAATATAACTTTGTATGGTTATTCAGAGGTTCTACAGAATTTTTTGTATTTACACTCATTGGTGTCTCCTGTGTTTGTTTAAATAAGGTGTTTGAATATGTAACCGTCTCTGTCTTTTCAATACCATGGTAAGGTGCATTAATTCTATATTCCAATTTAGCAAGTTAATAATTCAATTAAATAATAGTCATTGTTCAGCCATGATAAATATAATTTCATATAATCTTTAAATTTTTACACTATAAAAGATTACATTATTGAATATGCTGTGAGTTGACGAGTATTACATGGTAATAGTATGAATTGTAGATGAAGATTGAAAAATAAAATAAATTAGATACATTGTTACTATCAAATTTTTTTTTGTTTAATCTCTGGAACCACAATTAAGTATATCTTCAGGGGGATGAAATGAATGAATCTCATCCCTCTGAAGATGTATGTAATTGTGGTTCCGAGGGATTAGATTCATTCATTAAATATTAGCTGGTAACATAGGTCAGCTGAACGTAAACAAATCTACTCCTACAAAAGGAATAAGAAGAGTTTATACATTTATTTACCTTTACAAATAAATAAGAAGAAAAAGAGATAAGAGTCTTTAACATTACTGCCTGTCAAAAAATTGCTGATTTTTTCTATAATATAAACAATGAAAATATGAAATGATTCTCTCTTTATCTGTTTAGCCTCCAAACTACTGTAAGGTATTATTTCAGAGGATGATGTGTAGTCTTGTACAATCTCAAGTCGACCACTCCTGAGAAGTGAATCATATTATAATTATATATGATTACAAATAATTAATTTGTAATGACATTAATTCATATGAATAATCGTGTAATTAACAATGTAATTGAAAATAAATGAATCATAAAATTGTGAATAAAAAGTAAATGTATTTAACAAAAAAATAATTTATTTAATTATTGGAAACTTTACATAAATTTGATTGATTATGTATATTGCTTAAATAAATCACTTATATAAATAATAATAATAATATAATAATGCCTTTCATCCGGAGATCCCGGGTTTGAATCCTGGTCAAACATGGCATTTTTCACACACGCTACAATTCATTCATCTCATCCTCTGAAGATTATACCTTAACGTTGGTTCCGGAGGTTAAAATAATAAATAATTAAATCTGTTAACATTGTAATCTGTAATTTATTTTGAGATTATATTTGCATTCTTTTTCATATTGTAAAAATATTTATATAATAAATACTTTGATATCGAAGGAACAGATAGATGGGAAAAAATTGTACAACGTTTGGAAAACAAATTGTTAATTATTTAGGGATATACCATATGAAACGACTGGCTCTAGGCAGGGAATCTTGGAGAGCTGCATCAAATCAACCAAATTATTTTGGTTCAAAAAACACAGTATTATATTAAGAAAATCAGAACTGCTGTTCACAGCAATCTTATAAATCAATGTGAAACTTTTTGCTCAGCAAAGAGCAGCTTAATTATAAATTTTGTAGGCTCAAATCATCTGTTAAATTTTTGTCTAACTTCATTATTCAAGTGATCATAATCGTTATGTAATAAATTCTGAACTATATAGTCTATATATAGTCTTCTGAACTATATATATATTTTTTTTTTTTTAAGTTTTACATTCCAGGTTATAGCTTTATTGCTGTAGCTGTAGCAATAAAGGTAATGTATCCAATGTAATCTATCCAAAATTTTAGTGGCTTGATTTTTTTTGCAGATGTTTGTTTCACGACCTCCAGAATCAAAAAAACCATATTAATTTTTAAAATATGTATGTACGTACTTGTGTTTGCCATATTTTAATATGGCCTGACTGACTTGACATAAATTGTTAGAAAATAGTTCCAAAAATATCTATTGTATGGCATGCATTGGTGATATTACATATATATATATATATATAGATTTTTAATAATTTATTTTGAGATTGTATTCGCATTCTTTTTCATATTGTAAACATATTTATATAATTGTTAGTGCAATATAGCTAACTACTAACCGTGTGAGGATAATTAGGAAATTTAAAATAAAATAAATAAATGCTCTGGTATAAGAAAAATTGTATAATGCGATTAAATTTAGAATAAAAAAGAGAGAGTTGAACAATAATTAGTTTAAATTTTCAATGAACATTAATTTAATAAAAAATATTTCGAAAAATAAGAAAATGTATAAATTATTATTATGACACAGGTGTAGTGAATTTTGAAAACTAATATGACATTTACAAAATAAATAATAATAATAATAATAATTAACGGTGTAATATTATTACTTAATATTTAACATTATAATTGAAATTAATTAAAATTTGTTAGAAACAAAACAGTAATTTAAAAAAAAGTATTTAGAAAGAAAAATACTGAATAATCATTATATAGAAGAACAATCGAACTGATAAATAAAAAAACTAAAGTGCATAATTTTTAAATAACAAAGTTTTTTAAATTAATATATAGCCTATATAGTACAGTTGAACTTTTTCAACATATTTTAAGGTATTTTGGAAACAAACAGTATACTAGACTTAAATTTCATATATCAGCAACAAAATTATAAGGTAAAATCAAAATAAAACAAACAGGTTATTAAATTACATTAAAGAAAGTGTTCAATGAATAAGTTCCGAGTGATGAATTTTGCAGTCTTTTCAATTGATAAAATATGATGTAAAATACCCTGAAGTTTAAAAAATTCATTTAAAACATTAGAGCAACTACTTTTTGGTGAGAAATTAAACGTAAAAAAACTTGATCCACTTTGACAAAAATTAATAAAAATGATTACTTACATATGGAGCGTGGCTGTTCACAAAGAATACAAAAAAAAACTCAGTTAAATATGAAAAAATTAAACATTTGAAAAACTTATACACTTTACTAAATTATACATAATTAATGGTGAAGAAGAGATGAATAAAGATAATGAAGAATGGATTCATGTTGAGTCGGGGTAACGTTTTCTTCACGATGGCAAAATCCCGACTGAAGAAAAAAGGGCTATAAAACAAAGAAGCGAGCACTCGCTAAGACGCGCGCGAACCCGTGGTCCCGTCTACCAAGAAACAAAATTAAACGTGAGAAGTAGAAGGAATTAAGTAGTCGGCTGCAAAATTGCAAAATAAAATTGATAAATAGCGATTAACATTCCACAAGCAAGTCATACATCCAGTTGAACTGGCAGTAAGAAATAACAAAACAAAAAATAAATTAATGAATCAAACTTAACACAAATGTGTTAACATAATGAATACTCTGATATCGGAGGAACAGCTAGATGGGAAAAAATTGTACAACATTTGGAATATGTAAAACAAATTGTTAATTATTTAGGGATATACCATATGAAACGACTGGCTCTAGGCAGGGAATCTTGGAGAGCTGCATCAAATCAACCAATTGATTTTGGTTCAAAAAACACAGTATTATACTTTAGAAAATCAGAACTGCTGTTCACAACAATCTTAAAAATCAATGTGAAACTTTTTGCTCAGCAAAGAGCAGCATAAGTATAAATTTTGGTAGGCTCAAATCTTCTGTTAAATTTTTGTCTAACTTCATTATTCAAGTTATCGTAATCTTTATGTAATAAATTCTGAACTTATTAGTCATAATTTTTTTTTTTTTTAAGTTTTACGTTCCAAGTTATATTGCTGTAGCTACAGGTTATAACAGCTGTAGCAAGAAAGTGAATGTATGTAGATCTATCCAAAATTTTAGTGGCATGATTTTTTTGCAGATGTTGATATTTCAACATCTGGAAAAGAACAACCATAGCTTTTCTTTAACTCGTCCAGACAAAAACAGTTTGTTAGAATTCTCATTCTGACTGGCTAACACTTCCTTCCCCAAACTAAAATGTACTGAAGAAAAGAGCTGGTTACTGGCTGAAAAAAGGTGTACCGCTGGTACGAGACAATGCCCTGAAAAAGATTCGATGAAATTAAAAGATACGTACATTTGTCAGACAACACAAAACTAAACAAATCGGATAGATTTTCAAAAGTCCGCCCATACTATAACGAACAAAGCCAAATTGGAGTCTTTCTCATAACTTAAATCGACGAGCAAATGGTACCTTTTTTTGGACATCATTCAGCGAAAATGTTTATTAGAGGGAAACCGGTTAGATCGGTTTCAAAATTTGATGTATTGCTTCTATCAGTGGTTACGTCTACAATTTTGAGCCATATGGTGTAAAATTAAGAAATAAACGGTGATGGGTGGGCTAGGAGAAAGGGTTGTCTGTAATTTGTTAAAAGTAATTGAAAATCCAGAAAATCATGTTATTTTTTTTTACAATCTTTTTAGTAGTTATTCTTTAGTAAGCAAACTGACAAAAAGAGAAAACAGACTACATAATATTTCACTCTCATCAGTGAAAAAATTTCTAAAAGCTTCAAAAGGAACATAAGAATATGCGTTTGATGAAAATGAAAAATTCTTTGTAGATTGGTGGTGGGATAATTCAGTTGTTGCTGTAATAAAAAATTGCAGATCAACAGAACCTACGCTAAATACAAAACTGTATAACAGGAAAGAGAGAAAAGATGTCTGTATAAAATAGCCAATTATTGTCAATGATTAAAATATAGGAATGGGGGGAGTAGATGCTCATGATAATGCGATTGCTAATTACAGGATACGAGTAAGAGGTAAAATATGGTGGTGGACCTCACTTGTAAATGACATCGATGCTACCGCAGTAAATGCCTGGAAATTTTATATTTTAGCAACCGAAAATAAAATTAGATCGATTTCAAATCAGTTAGTTTTGTCCTTACTTCGTTCCGCGAAAATTGAAGAACCTGATAAGAGTGACAGAAATTTACTGTTAAACACTGTAGTAAGACTAGTTTACCGACAAACTGGTCAGTTAAAGTTGTTCTTTGCGACTCCTGTAAGTACATTCTCTGTAACAAAAAAGATAAATAAAATGAAGAATTTGAAAAGCAAAAAATTTAAAAATTAAAATCTCTCAAATAGAATTAAGGAATAGTTATAACCTTTTTTTCTAATTCTGAAGGTGATATATAATGATAGAATTTTATTTGATGACTCGATTCATTTAACTAAAAATAAAAAGGCTTCGTAGAATTTATATTTTTTTTTTTACAAGTAAACCGGCCAAAGATTCTTTCCAAATCCAAATTTCAGTGAAATTAAAAAACTTTTTAATCTAACTTTACTTTTACCAGGTTGTTCGTTCGGAAGCAGCTTCATGTCAAATTCAACTAGGTTAAGAGCAAACCTGTAAGTGGAGAACCCAGTGTCCTAGGGATTTCTTCATTAATACTACGAAAAGTGTATACTATTGTTCTTCCTTCAGTAGATCATATCTTTGTATGAATCGATCAGATACAAGAGAAACCAGTAACTGATTCTAGAAAAAAATAAATCTAACCAAGTAGTTGAAGAAAGTTACTGTTATTCGGTTTGAATAATAGCTTGTGAATACCGGTGTTTTTTGGTGGTTAGGTTTTAAATAACTACACATCTCACGAATGGTCGATCTGAGAATGTAATAGACTATACTTTATTTATTCATACGTACCAACCTCATCCACCGTCTGAAGTATTATTTTACGATGGTTCAAGAGGCTAAGAAAAAAGAAACGAGAATCATATTGGTAAACACCTTTACTCTTAACGAATCATTCGCAAGAGTCCGAAATTTAGGGGCTCTGCTTTTCTCTATTTTACACTCTTACGTAATGATCGGCTCTAGTCGAGACTTTTTTTTTTGAGAGTCAAGATCTCGCCACGCATCGTAGATGCATGCACCCAATTAGTCTTACTTAAATCACATCATATCCCCTCAATACCTTATCTTTACTAACATCAAATTCCGAGGAGTCATTTTCGAAATTAATAACGAGTTAATAAAAAAAAATATCCATCTTCCAGATTTTTTGAGTCAAGATTTTAATTTTAACAGATTTAAAACTTGTGTTATCTGTTAAAAGGTGGATAATATCGAAAATGTCTTCTGTGAGTTTATTTCCACACATTTATGCAGTACCGGTAAGTCGGTTAAACATTTTTTATAATTTTTTTATTCTAAAATATTTAAAATTTGTTTTGTAATGTAATAATTTTTGGAAGCTATCTAAAAAAAAAAAAATTATATTTCTCTGTTTATATTGATGCTAACATTCATGTTGCCTTCATCGGTCCGATTGGTATTTCAGATTGTCATCTGTTTGGTTATGTTGGTTGAATAAATCTCTGCAATATTTTAGTGTTAGTGATCTTTCATATTTCTTATTTGTTTATCTGATGTAAGTAATTATGATAATATTAATATTTAATGACAACATTATTGTGAAATATGATTTTTTTTGTCATCTGCAGTTTATATTATTTCTAATCTTTAAAAAGGCAGCTTTAAAGAAAAAATTGTAAAGTTTTCGATTTTATGTGGTTTACATATTAATAGTATATTTGCTTTTTAATAGTTTATTCTTTAAACTCTTATTGTTTTAACCCTTTAAGTATGTACTGTAATCAATAGTTTAGTCGTCATAGACGGTTATTTAATAATTTTCAGATAATAATATTCCTGTGTTCTCTATCGTTGTTCATGTCAACAAAAATGTACACGGAAAATTACAGTAAGAGTTAGGGGGAAAGGTTTTTTCAATGTTATTTAAAAAAATTGTACTTACACTGCAGGAGCATGATGAAACATTATTACACCTTAAATTATTGAACATTAGCAGTTAAATTGTTGTGCTTTCTGTATGGGTTTTATCTAGTTATTCGCACATTTACTTCATACTTTACTCTCTCATGTTTAACATTTAACAGTGACCATAATCTTTTCATACAAAGCAGTTAACTTAACAATTCAGTTGTTCTGTAGTTTTTAAAAGATTCGTAGGGACAAATCTAATGTTAGATCTAATTTAATATTCGTTAATAGATTTTTATTTCAATAACGAAGAATTGAATTTTAAAATTATGAAAAAAACTTTTAGTAAACATAATGCTTGTACTTTGTAACTATAAATACATTTATAAACAAAAGTTTTTTTTAATGATCTCATTATTCCTCTACTTTTTGAATAAAGTTCCTGCTAATTTTAAATTATATTTAGCTGGAGTTTAAGAGTAATCATTTTAATTGAATCATGTTCAGATTTTAATCCATTCTATGGAGAGAGGTTAGGGTTTGTTGTAGTACAAGGTTTTAATAAAAATTATTATAACTCCTCCAAATATATTGAAGTCCACAAAATAAATGCATAACTAATTAAAATGATATTATAAGTGTATTGTAAGGTTTTTAAACGCATACATAATTATTTATCAATTTTTGTATTTTATCGATTGCAACCCTGAAAAATTTCATGTGTATTTTGTCAAAATTATTTTTATTAATTTTAATTCTCAAAACCATCATCACTCTTCTTTTTTTTTGTTTGCTAATCCTGAGCAATTATTTGATCCAACATTAATTTGTTTTTACTTTAATATTCAGTGGTAGAGTAATATTTAATAGTGGTATTTTGTTAATATCATTTCATTTGTATGTTAATAGTATTTAAATAATTCGGTATTTATTATATGTAAGCAGATTTCGAACCTTCTAGAAGGTACGAGATTTCTACTAGAAACAGTAAAGTTGTATTTTTATTCAAGAATGAAGTTTTATTTGGCAATTGACATTTATAAAGTTTAGTTCTAAAATTAAAGTAATTATTTATATTATTTAGAGTAAATTGTTTTTATAAATAATGAAGATATTTGTAATAGAAGCAAATCAATGTTCCTAGTATTTTCTAGAAAAAAACAGTTAACAGTATATAAACAGGTTGAGAGACCTGTGTAATTGGTTCATTACATTATTCATTAGTGTGGCGTAGTTGTTAGTGGTAACATTGCGAAAAGTACAAATTGTTTCATGTAGATTTTTTTAAGCATTGTAAGTGTTTTTTTTGTTTGAACTATTGTGTTAAATAAATTATTGTGAAGAAGTTTTATATCGTGGTGGTTATTTATACGAATCATGTTCTCACCATAATTGGCTACTGTGAAAATATTTGTAAGTCGATATCGTGCTAAATATGAATCATTCGCTCACATCAGGTTAAGGTTAGATTTTTGTAGAGAGAAGTTTTTTTTTTTCTTTTGTCTTCAGTCATTTGACTGGTTTGATGCAGCTCTCCAAGATTCCCTATCGAATGCCATTCATTTCATTTCAGTATACCTCCTACATCCCTAACAATTTGTTTTACATATTCCAACCGTTGCCTACCTGCACAATTTTTCCCATCTACCTGTCCTT
>JAAAKQ030119003.1:0-13835 GCA_010016005.3 Zanna intricata | reverse complement strand
CTGCAGTGGAGCCCCCCTTTGGGGTCCTCTTGGCATCCTTAGAGCGCAGCGACACCCCGCTTGTGGGAAGCCGACACGTCCCTCCTCCAAAAGGCTGCCCTTCCCGCCCTACAGCTAACCTAAGGGGCCCCTAAAGGGGCGGCATGCGCATTCAAATATGTGCGGTGCTCCTCCCCCACCCGCACGCGACCTCTCAAATCTAAGAGGGGCCCGAATGCTTCATCGGAAGTACCCCAATCCAGTACAGTCTTGCTTGTGTCCTAGACCAAAGCATCCTCTGCAAACAGGCTGCCTCCCATGCCCTATTCGTCGCCACGTTTCGTTAATTTATTATTATTTTTTTATTTTTTATTTTATTTATTTTTTTAAATTTTTTTATCCCACCTAACACCTCGTTACACCCTCTAATTACCCTAGAACTTAAACTAACTTCCTCCTGTTACCCCTCTTCCTAACAACTAACTTAAACCTACCTTACGCCTGAAACCCTCAAACGCTTCGCGTTCCTTCAGTTGTAGTATCTTCCTTGTCAGGGTGGCAACCTCTTCCCACTCTCTTCCTCCTCGGAGATGTACTCGACCAGTGTTTCCGGGGAGTACCAAGTCCCCGGAAGATGGGAAGGGCTTGCCTCCTCAGCCCTTCCCATCTATGGGACTGGAAGAATGTATGTTCCGCGGTGTCTTCATTCTTACAGTGAAAGCAGGTTGGTTCTCTCCTTATCCGGAACCTGAAAAGGTATGACCCAAACCCGCCATGGTCCGTCAGGAGCTGTGTGAGGTAACAGTCAACCTTCACCACACCCCCTCCGGAACCACGGTTTAATTCTAGGGATCAACCTTCGCGTCCAGGCCCTCTTAGTTGAGTGTTCCCAAGCGTCCTGCCATTCTGCCAGAAGTAACGCTTTGGCTTCTGTCTTCGTCATACCTCCAAACTTTCTGGATAATTCAGCCGCACACAGATGAATTGGTGGAACGCCCGCGATAACCTCCGCCGCATCTCCCGATACGGTCCGGTAAGCCGATGTGATGTTTATCGTTGCTCTGCGCTGGAGAGATGCCAGTCTGTTGACGTTCCTTTTTACCTCCAGCGCCACTCTCCATAACGGGACCGCATACAGGACAATTGATGAAGCAGCAGAAAGCAGCAGCCTTCTCTTGCTTGCCCTTGGCCCCTCTTTGGCGCTCACAACTTTCCCCAGTTTTGCTATTACACTTTCTGCCCTTCCAGATACTTGCTGGATATGAATAATAGGTTAGTAATAAAAATTTGATTTTCATAAATTTTTTTTTTTACAATATTTTAATTAATGCTTTAATATATTCTTTCTTTTCACGTTTTTAACGTTGTAAATAAATAATCATCATAAAAGATATTTGTTTATTCATCTTTTAACTATTTTACTATCTCTTACCAATTGGCTCTTAAAGTAATACTCGAAAAAAAAGGACTTTAATTACAATCAAAAAATTATAATAGAACGACATATTTCTTGATTTTAGTACAAATTCTTCATTGTAATTTAAACTATTATATACGGTCTGGAAAGGGCTGTAGTTAAAATTTATATAGTTAAGTATAAATATAAAGTATTTAAAAACGTCTTTTAGAATATTTATTTTAAGATAAATTTTTGTTATGGTGTAAAGTTATACGTAATACTGGAGACATCATTAATTTGTCATTATTAATATTATGTACAATTTTTTGTAGTACTAACATTTCAAGATGTAATATTGAAGATCTGTTATGGTGATTTATTTTTAAGTCATATATTTACTGTTAATTTAAAATTGTAAACAAATTTTGAATGGTTATAGTTTAGAAAAGATACCATCTTCTTTAATGTTGCCTATATTGATATGGGGGACTGTTATTCTTTGCCGGTTGCAATGAAGACTCATTTTGAGAAGCAAAATCATCGTTATCATTATCAAAATACTCCGTCAACTTTATCGTTACTCGGAAATATTTTTATGTTTCCATCTGCTGTCAGACATGGCAACGAAAGAGATTTATAATAGTGGCTTGTTTTTCTGTAGAGGGGCCATAAATTTTCTATATGTTCGAAGAGATATTAGAGTACGATTCTTTACTGTTATCCGGGTTTGACTCTGATTGTATCTTGATATCACAAATATTTTCGTTCTGTTTTATACACTGTTAACAATTTCGAATTTTTACTTTCTCGACTGCTTATCTTCATCGTTCTTAATCTGCTCTTCCAATTTATTATCTTCTTTCTTTATTATCGTATTTAGTATCTTAATCAAATTTTACTGTTTAAATCGTAGGAGCTTCTTGTTCACTTTCGACTTGTGATTCTTTAGCATTTTCACAATTATTTTGAAGGTATTTTTTATTTTCGTTATAAATAGTTCGTATAATGTTCTGTTTTTTTTAACTGGTCTTTTAATTTACTTTCACATTTGATGTCCATGTAATCTTGTTTTACAAAAGCAGGTTGCTTCTTAAATGCAGCCTCCTGTTTTTTGATAATACATTCTCATTTTCTTATTTGCTCTAATAAACCCTGAATTTTGTAATTGATGATCTTTATTTAGATTTTTATTTGCATTTTTAAAAATGCAATAGTGTTTATTTGATTTTCATATAATTTAACGAAACGTTTTAGTTAAATTTAATATTTAGACTTGATGTGATGTTTAAAGTTAACTTAATATTTTAGATAATTTATATTATTTCTTTATTTAGATTTTTATTTGCATTTTTAAAAATGCAATAGTGTTTATTTGATTTTCATATAATTTATCGAAACGTTTTAGTTAAATTTAATATTTTAAGTTCACTTAATATTTTAGTTAATTTATAATATTTTATTTAGGAATAATTCATTTAATTAATGTTTAGATTTCATTTAATATTGAAGGCTCAAATATTAAAAAAGCGGATTAACTACATAATAAAATTAGCTGAAACTGTTCGATTTGACACCCCCGACATAGAAAATATAAAAGAATTTCCATTATTATAAACTCTTATTTCAAAGTATCGGGTCCACTTGAAACATGTATCATGGGATAACAGCGTATTGTAGTAATTTTGTGAAAGTATAAATCGACAGATTCTTGGATGTTACAAAAGTACGGTATAAAATCTGATGTGGACACCACATGACTTTCTTGTACGCCTATTAAAACATATACACATTTTGTGGTGCACTTCATTTAAAATTGTTTCATTTGAAAGTGAGATAAGATTCTCCAATTCTTTAATAATGTGGACAGGTATAAAATTGCTCAAATATTAGTTTTTTTTTTTTTTTTTTTAACATCAAATACTTATACAGTTATCAATTGTTATAAAGATTGTTACCTTACCTGAAATGTTAGGTTGGACTAAAAGTCTATGTATTGCTCTTTAAATTAATGTAAGTCTTATATCTGTGTAATAGCATGTTTTCTAAATTATTATAGTGTAAACATTAACAAAATTGAAACAAAAAAGGAACAGAAGAACGCTACTAAATTTTATAGCGATATCTATTATAGAAACAAATATACAAATAAAAATATACGATTCTAAATTAATATTTTCAATTAATAATAATCGGATGTTTCATCAAATTTGATGTGGACATTACACAGTTTTCTTGTGTACCTAATGTTTATTTCATTAATGACTTCTGATGTTTTTCATATTTAAAAAAAAAAATTATTGATATATTGTGATTGTTTTTTATGATCAGAGGTTAATAATTATTAATAAATCAATATATTTATAATAAAAAGTTACAAAAAAAGTCTTGATTAGAACCGATGTGCCTTGTAAGATCTAAATATTTTATTAATTAAAATTTTATTCGGCTATAACTCAGGAACCAATCAAATTAAGTATCACTTATGATATATCGTTGAAAATCTCGAAATAATGGCATATTATTGCAGTTCAGAAAAATCCGAATTTTTTGGAGATTTTGCCCTTTGTTTTACAATTTTGCTTCAGTCGATTGCTATCAAAAGGATAGGTGCACAACTAGATGTAACAACAGTTCGAAATTCAAAATTTCGACATCCGTACGATGAGAAATACGTACAGTCGCCGAAACTAGTCGAAATGGATTCAGGGATGGTCAAAATGGGTATTCGGGAAAACGCGATCACAATACTTCCTAGTAATTTTCCATACCATTTTCAGTGTCAAGCTGAATTAGCAAAAGGTATTTGAAGTGGAATCCGTGATGGTTGACTGAAAATCACAGGCACTCCAGTTCACATTTATATGGTACTTGATCCTGTTTTTAACGGAAAATAATGCGTTTTTTTTAGTTCACATTGTTGCTTGTGATGAAATTTGGATTTAACAATTTAAAACGAAATCCGAACATCAGACTTTGGAATGGGAACATCCAGTTCTCCCGCCAGGAAAAAATTCAAAACTTAAAAGCCATCAGCAAATTAATGTTTTGAGAATATAAAGGCCTAATTTATTGTGATTATTTGGAAGAACAACCTATAGTCAAAACAGTGACGTGCTAAAAATAAAGACCCGCTATAAGAAAGAAATGTCTTGGTTCTCTCTCTATCTCAAAAGGCGTGATTTTTCTCCATATCAGCCGCCCTCATCGGAGTCGAGAGGGAGGGACAGCCTCCTGCTGAGTCGCCGCGCGTCTCTGCTTGCTGGGATGGACGGCGATGAGGACGCACAGGGACTCCTGAACCCTTGACGTGGATACATTCATACACGAACACTCACACATACATAAAAAAAAGTGGTGTGGAGAAAGATGAATGAATGGGCGGTGGATGATAGTAGCAGATGAAGAAAGAAGATGGACCACAGACAGTCCACAATAGTAGTGAAGAACCAGACTGGAGGGGGACGGGATGACGGATAGCCGTCTGCCATCATTTGTCGGAGTTTGCAGTTTGGATGGGTGACGATGTTGATGTACGGGGATGCATCCACCTACATTGCAATCACGACCTCGCACAATCTGATCTCCTTTTTTTTATTGTTTCTGGTTTTACATGGGACCGTGTCCGGCTACAATGACAAAGTCAAAACTGCGGTATAAGATGACTCAAACAACGAGATGAACAGTTCGAGCTTATTCTACTCTCTCTTTTATCTGCTTAGCCTCCATAACTACCGTAAGATATTACTTCAGAGGATGATGTGTATGAATGTGAATGAAGTGTGTAGTCTTGTACAATCTCAGATCTACCACTCCTGAGAAGTGTGTTTAATTGGATCTTATGCTACTGGAATAAGAAAGCTCAGAAAGATGGCCAGGTGCCTAAACTTTGAAGAGTGGAAATTTAGTTAATTAACAATTAAAAAATTGTATTGAATTGTTTCTAGTTATATTGAACGATCTTGATATTATTGTGTGATGTCTAAAACAATGTAAATATGAACTATAATAACAATATGTTGTTTAACATTAATTATATCTATTTTCTTCTTTAGTTTTTGTTATTGTTCTTATATGTATTTATTTAAATATTGGGTAAAGTAAGAGAAAATGCTGATCGTGTTATTGTGTTTTCGTATCCTGTTTGAGTTTTAGAAAAAAAATATTTTGTTGTATATATGGTATTATAAATAAATTTCATCATTATTTCGTGTTTATCTTTTGTTATTTATACAATTTTATTAAATTGGTGTTAAATTATTATTTCATTATAAATTTTATATCAAGATCGTTACGTAGTTTTTATTATTATTGATATAAACCTAAATTTGGTATCACGTTCCATTTTACATCATAATTTTCATATTAATAATAACGACGTATGTACATAAAATAAAATGTTATGTTTTATCATTTATACCGTCATTAACAAAATAATTTTTTATTTATTTATAAAATATTTTAATTGTTTACTTAGTTTTTAATAGTTACTTATTTATTAATACAGATTTGGGAAATGCATAAATACAAAATATGAAAATATAGGAACCCATAAATAACTTCTCAGCACGTTAAAAGTAGAAAAATTAAATATAGCAGATGTTTATCAGAAAAAGAGTTGTTTTTCTGTGAGAGTACCACTCCTCGAAAGTCTTAAGAGGAAAAAGCCTTAAAACTTTTAAGTAGAAAATGTAAGATTGTGGCATATTATATTGTGTAATATTTATAATGTTTTACGGTTTAACAGATGTCTTTTAGGTTATTGAAAAACGAACATTTTGGAGTAAAAATATATCCAACTATATTAATTCTTAAACCATGAATTGAGAATCATTTGTTAGCGGATTTCCAAAGAACTTGTAAAAATCACCTCTGCGGTCGTTAAGGGTGTATCAAGGGGAGGGAAACCGATTTTTCTTAAGGTTTTATTTGCATACCATTACATTTTCTGTTTAAAATGTGTTTAGTGGGTGCCATGCTCTGTTAAATAATTTACTAGCAGAACCGGGTAAAGCTTCGCTGTTTGCTAGATTTGAGTAAAATATATATATATATATATATGTACATTAAAAAACTGAACATTACGTAACCTTTTGGTTTATAAAAGTAAGAATGTAAATAAATCCAATAGGCAAAACAAGACTATCTGTAGGATTTAATTTAAGCTACTCCCACTCTCTAAACACAGTAGTCGGTGGAAAATATTTTTTTTGACAGAATGTGGATAAAAAGAATGTAGAAAGTCAGAATTTAAATAAATCCACTTGTCAAAAAACAGCCCTACCTATCGGATAATTCAAATTACTATAAACACAGTAGTCGGTACTACTGTGTTAGTTGACCCCAAAGTAGTCGGGGTCATATCTTTGTACTGGGGTCATATCGAGGATTTCAATAGGTTTAAACCTTCTCCGGACAACGCGGAGCATTTTGGAAAAACCCACGCTTAAATCGGTCCAGTAGTTTGTTAGTCTATAGCGGACATATACAAACATTGTCTATATATATATATATATATACATATAAAGAAGAAAGCCTGTTTGTATATTTGTTTCGTAAATATCTCTGTACTTTTTTGGAATTTGCCCCCCAAAATTTTCAGTTTTTTCTTCACGAATCTGTATAAATATACTCAAAATTCTACACTAAAATTGAGCTGGAAAACACTTTTAAAAAAATTTTATTTTTTTTTTCAAAAAAATCACGTTTCTTAATCATAATTTTGCGTGGTAATGTAATTGTATAATATTTAAATGAATTGAAGCAAAAAGGTGAAATTCTAAGGGGGGAAAATTCCCAAAAAGTGTTTTTTTTTTTTTTTTTTGTTAAAAAAAATCACCTTTCCCAATCATAATTTTGCGTGGTAATGTTATTGTATAATATTAAAATGTATTGAACCAAAAAAAAGTGGAATTGGAGGGGGCAAATTCCCAAAAAGTACCAATATCTCGATACTGGCGCCACCTAGCGAGTGTAGGTTTTATAAAAATTGTTCTTTTCATGTAACTAATATATATTCTGAATATGAGCCGAAACGGTCCATAAAAATACAATTTTTTTTTATCTCAACCCTAGCGCCACCTAGTGGGTCCAAATTAATTCAGAAACTTTTGTGGGCGTGCGTACAATTTTCCATAGTTTCATCGCAATCAGATGAATGGTATAGGAGGAACGCATTCGGGACAAACATTCATTTTAAATATATATAAATTACCTAAACATTCTTAGATATGTTAATCAATCAACTGATTGCTCTACAAATACTTTACTATCACGTAGAGCGGAATAAGTTATGAACGAATTTTATTCTTTCTAGTAAATTATACCTTTCTAAATCCTATCTTAACACCGGAGTACCTGTAGTAAAAATCATGCTTAAACAACTTTTGCATATTCTACGTTGCCACTAAGTTCCTTTCTACGTCATGGAGTAACAAGAATTGTTTACGTATTAGTTTATTTAATAGTTTAATAAAAGTTTATATAAGTATGTGCTCCTCTACTGTCCACATTCCAGTTTAATGTGTCGCCAAATGTCAAAAGTATAAGTTTTAAATATCAGTATTCCTTAAGTAATAGTAGATTATTCTTTGATTATGCTCCAAACGGAGTCTTGCATTTTTAAGGGTGGATATCTTCGCGGCCACTGAATTTCGGATCCTCTATCGTTTCCCTGACCTTGAAAATGCTCCTTAATGAGCTGGAGCCCCATTTTGCAGTAAAATGACAGGTAATTTCTTACCGATCCATCAAAGCTCAGGAATAAAACAATCTTCAGATATGTTAAGATAAGAAATACTACTAATTGTATGAAACACATGTTCATAAATAGGTATGTTCTTATCAGATGCGTTTCAGATATCGCTGCCCGCATCATTACATATGGTGGCAAAGTTCTGTGATTTCCTCATAAAAGTGGACTTTTTTTTATCCCTATGAAATATACACAGTAGAGATCTATTACTTTGTTCACACCGTCTGAGAAGAAAACTGGTTTCTGTGCTCGAACGTCGGGAAAACGCCTTAGAAGAGCAATGCAACAACTTCCCTTAAAATCAAGTTCCAAAGCTCATTATCATGAGCAGACTTAACCGGTTTATATCCTATATATTTTTAAAATTATTTTTTAAGTCTTGAAAGGGAATATAATACTTAAAAGAAGATCGTTAACCGTATACTTCAATAATATCAAAACTATTCAAAGGACTGATCCGGTGTAAGTGACATTTTTTCTCATTTTCGGATTGTTAATTCCGTTAGAGAGTTAACCAAAGCAGTGAACATTAGCAACAAGTCTCTTTTATGAATATTCACTCTTGTTTGTCATTTTAACTTTGAAACCAAAATTTTCATTGAACACGATTTATTATCAATCAAACCATGCTCTTTGTTGAGTAAATAAAAGCAGCGGATTAGCTTTTAAATCAGCTGATGACATACATTGTTACCAACCTATAGATTGTATCAAAAAATGAAAATTTGTGGCCATTATGTAGAAAAATCGGACGCACATAAATTACAAGAACAATAATGTAATGTAGAGATGTTTATTTATTTTTTTTTATGTAGTGTGTGTGTGTGTGTGTGTGTGTGTGTGTGTGTTAATAGTCTTCCTTTTCAGTAATTTCGTATTCTGTTTAGGGAAGCTCCGTATTTCAAAATATACTTTTGTATTACAAGGTTCAAGGTCATATTTGTGGGGAGTAATAAATTTACAGAACAATAATGCGCAACACGACAGAGAAATGTATACATGGATTTGCTTATACAGTCATATAGATATTAGTTATATATTAGCATATTGTTGTTGTATTACTTACAATTATTATTTTTTACCGTTAGAATATGTTAATTAATTAATTATAATACATTTTAATTATTGTAATAATATATAATTACTGATATTGTACAATTAATTATAATAATATTCCATTGTTATAAAATAATACAAAATATCCTTATTATTAATCAATGGTTGTATTGTGTGTGTACACACATACTACATACACATACATACATACACACACACACACATACACACACACACACACACTCTATATATATATATTATAAAATGAGAAAGAAAGGAGGTGACAAATTGTCTTGTAAAATCTCTTCTATTGTTATTTACGTTTTAATTATTACTTTTTGTTTTATTCAACGTTTTGTTTCATAGAAATTACTTTAATTTCTATTAGATTTAACCAAACAGGTTGATTTCATTTATAGGACGCTCATGTCCTATTAGTATTATAACCTAGTTTACGAAAACCCGATAAGTAATAAATTCACACCAAATATATAAATATTCCATATTATTTTTTCCACTTATCAGTTAATTCTATTTTAATTTCAACTGTCTGTACTTTGACAGAATGTCATCCCTTAATGTAATCATAATCTTAATCATCATTATTTTGTATTTTAAAAACAATTGAAGCGATTATTTCATTACCCTAATTAATTTTGTTCGCTTATTGAAATCTAGGTTAAATATATGTTTATATTTTGTTTAAATTCACATTGAAATGCTGATTAAATATGCTTGTACACACGATATCTGGCCGGAGTAACCAATGTAAGCTGGTAAATGAATAGTTTAGTGGACTGTAATAAATAAAATACAATTTGAAAGTTAATGTACACATGTTACACGTTTATTGACTTTTCACACCAAAACGAGGTCCCGGGTTCGAATCCCGGTCAGGCATGACATTTTTCACACATGCTACAATTCATTCATCTCACCCCTCTGAAGATATACTTAATTGTGGTTCCGGAGGTTAAACAAAAAAAAAAAAAAAAAAAGGTTAAATATATGTTTCATTCTGATCGGTTCCTAAATGTTGATCACTTTAGGAATGGGTATCTTAATCTATGAATAAAAAAAAAAGAAGGAAATACCTCGGCATTTATCGACTAAATCAATGAAAACCGTGACCAAAACTTTGGTCAGAGCAGCATCACAAAAGAATATACATTTAATAAAAATAGATATGATGGAAGTTCATATAATTTTATTTATAAATATTAAGGTAAACACGTGATAATACTAAATAAATATAAAATAGGTTAATGAAAATTATTTGAACACAGGTATTTACGTACACGTTAAACGAGAAGCAAAATATTAAGTTTATTTAATATTGGTATTATTTAAAAATTCTTCCACATAGTAATTTTTCTGTAAAAATAAGTTTAATTGTATTTTAAATAAATTTTTGGGAAATGATACCGTAATTTAAAATGTCAACAGAATCGTAATATGAACCTTTCTTATAATCCGAAGTTTATTTCGTTGATTTATATAAAAATTGTTCTATTGTCTGGTTTGGTAAGGTGGATGTCAATTATTATTTATTTTTGTTTTTAAAAATAATGTACTATTCTTTTTAGCAAATTTTAGCACATCTCTACTATTATATAAAAAGAAAGGGTTTTTTTTTTTTATTCGAGATAAACGAAAAACTACCCTATCTCTCTTCTAAATTTTTAACCCATATTTCATGGCATAAATGAAAAGGGTTTTGGATATATTTCATCTCGAAAAGAAATATATAAATACACATAATGTAGTAATTGAAATTTGCCGGTTGAAGCACAAACTTTAATGAATTGTGAACTGTGAGTTTCTATCATTCTGTGAAACGGGTTTGACCTCCTGTTTGAAATCCTGTTTTTTTTATTTCTCTGTAACAAATTAAAAAATCAGTTTGATTTTTTGTGAGTTTAATTTTTATGTCAATAAACCAATTCTTAGGTCTTTGAAATTCGATTCGATAGGGGATGAAGAGAGGTAAAACGATTTTTTAACAATGGTAAATTAATTTTTAAATCTCGACCTATAGTAAACAAGATATTCAATAGATTTGGGCTTGCAAATAGTCTTTAGATATATAAAGATATATATATCTACAAGATTATATATCTATTATATATAGTTTATTTTTGTAAAAACCATTTTCGGTTTTTTTTTTAATAGGTACACGGCGCTGTGGCTCAACCACCACAGCCAATGCCCTTTGTTACTGTATTTTTGACTGGTTGTACCTGCCTCCGGTTGCTTGACCGATATAAATAAAATGATTGATCGCTGCGGGAAACGCAAATAACCATATATAGCGGTAGTTGCTATGGGGAGCAGCTAGTAATTGTGTACCCGGGTGCTTGAAAAAGAACTTAGCAGTCTTAAATTAAATTTTCTTCATTACATTCACAATTATACATTTACTTGTTTTATGGAATGAAAGTATAAAGCAGGCCGTATTCACAGCCTGTAGACATCACACCGATAATCCCCACCTCATTCTACTTTCTGGCGAGCATGTCTGCAGAAATCGTTCCACGACTGCTATTATTTTTTGGCGCTGGTAGTCGAGTTTTACTTAATCCCCCGAAAAAATTCATCTGCGCCAAATCGAAACTTCGCGGTGACCAAGCGATGGAAGCTTCTCTGCCATATCCATCCTTCTGGGAATCGTCATTAAGCGCAGTGCGCACAGCTTCTCTATGATGTCTAGGGACTCAATCATGTTAAAAAATTAGGCTTTTTTGCCAGTCATTGGCATTGTATTTTTGTATAATAAGTTAATTTAAATAAATTAAAATTTTTGTAAAACATCTTAATCATACTTAACGATAGCAGGAGCGCTCAATATTTGCTTTCATACTATTGATACTCCAGGAAAAAAAAACAAAAAAATTAGCTCATTTATTTTTGCAGTAAAAATCATTGTAAACAAGATAAAGCTATTTACTTTTAAAATATTAAAAAAAACCATAGACGTTAACAGTTTTATTATAGATCTTCCTGCCTTTATAAAATACTGAATTGTCATTTATGAAAACACAGAATCAATGTTTTGTTTTTTATTTGTTTCTCATGATTTAAATTATTTTAATAATCCATTCCAAATAAGTAAATATTTTATATTAAAATAAATAAATATGTTATTTATATTAAATAAGTAAAATTAGAACAATAACTGCGGACCCGGTATTGTTTCCTCCTCCAGATGAATGATTCGCTACTACTTTATTCGGATGTTTGCAGACTCCTTCCGTACAACATTCAAGAGATGTATTCTGCAATGTTTGAAACTATTTTTTCCATCTCTCATTTAGTAGTAAGCTTTGTGTAGGTTCGAGAACGGTTGTTGTGAGCTCTTTCAATACTAAACAATTTTTTATATTAGATGCTTAAAACAGTGTTGTTTTAGCACTTAACAAAGGTATTTTAAGTTTTTGTAAATATAATCATATTTTTAAAATTGTGTGTAAAATTAGTGTTGGGTTTTTCCCTAAAAATGCTTAGTTTACTTTTAATTTAGTTTTGTTGAGAATATGAAATTCTTATAAATTTTTATTTAAAAATTAAAATAATGGTCGGAAATTTATTTTATATACTGAACGTTGAGGTTAGTAAAATTGATTATCTTTCAAGAGATTTATGTTAAAAATTCTTTGGTTCGACTGTAATTTAAACGCGTTTCGGTCGTTTATGATTTATACCTAACGATTTGGAGCTTGTTTACGTATTGTAACAGCTGTAAATTATATTATTTTAGAAACGTTTAGTCATTGTCATTATTATTAAATGAAATAGATTCATTTTTAGTGAAATTTAATAATTTACTTGTAAATATTTTCATAAGTCTTCTATCAACTGTGGTTATATTTTCTCATATTTACTCTGTAAAAAGGGAGTTATAAAGACAGCTGCTTTCAACAGCCGATCTATATTCCCTCTCCTATAAACATCCCCCGCTTTGACAGACAAGTATCAACAAACATATTTGTTTCGTAAATGTTTATGTTTATCAAGTTAAATGGGTGGGATTTATTATATCTAATGGAGTAGTAGACAGTAATTTATGTTTAAAAAAAAAAATCAATAATATGCATATAATAATGTGAATTAAAACCTATACAAGAGAGACCTTTGTAAAGAACTCTTAATTTTATATTTTCTTTGTATGTTGTAACCATTAACATGTTTTTCATTAGATTTTTATTTGATTAGAATAATTTTTTATTTATATGGCTGCCAAGTAACGGAGAGCTTGCAATAGCCGCAACTGCTACCCAACGTATCATGCATCATGTTTCCTAACAGATGACTAATCATGGCGTGCCAATGTTTCAGAGAACAATTGTGTAGTAGTGACGTGCGGGCTGATCATCCAAGCTCGCCGGTTACTTGGCGGCTGCTAAACATAATGGGTATGCTAAACAATATTATGGGTAACGTCAGGAATGGTTAGATATGGTGTTTGTAACCCACCGGGTTGGTCTAGTGGTTAACGCGACATCGCACATCAGCTGATTTCGAAGTCGAGAGTTCTAAGGTTCAAGTCCTAGTAAAGATAAAAAATTTTATACCGATTAGATCGTGGATACCGGTGTTCTTTGGTGGTTGGGTTTCAATTAACCACACTTCTCAGGAGTGTTCGACCTGAGA
>JAAAKQ030118981.1:0-10166 GCA_010016005.3 Zanna intricata | reverse complement strand
GGCGCGGGGCCCCCCCCCCCCCCCCCCCCCCCCCCCCCTCCCCTTCCTGTTCTGTCGCTTGCGGGGGGGGGGGGGGGGGGGGGGGGGGGGGGGGGGGGGTCACTAGTGGCGTGGCCGTTCATCCGCGACCGCAAAGGCTATTGCCCTGTGGTCACTTCCGAACTCGAGGTCACTCACCTCCCACCTCTCCACCAGCGGCATTAGTCTCTCGGTCATCGTAGTGATATCGATGACTGATCACCTGCCCCTTCCAACAAATGTAGAATCAGTGAGGGAGTTGACTACTATCATACCAAGGGATGACAGTAAAGCTGCCATCTCGTAGCCCCTGGCAGTGGATCGCAAGCCGCCCAGCTCGACGCATTCTGCATTCGGATCCCCGGCCAGTATCACTGGTTTCCTCTTGGTGCGGATCAGCGTCTGAATGTCGTTTAACACTTCGCGGAACCTGTCGATGCCGCTGTTGGATATGTACACGCCGACTAATAAGCACCATGGCCGCGAAGCTTTTCTCGACCACGGTGCACGCTACCGCATATCCCACGGACACTGCTCCTATAGCTGCGTCGCCATCCTCATCTACTAGCCAGGGACCAGAACTCACAAGGTGTCTATTCGGTTCAGCCAGTAACACGAAGTCCGCCTCGATAATGGTGGATTCCCACAGGAGATCCTGGGCAGCCGCACTCCTGTTGGCGTTTAGTTATATGCAGCGCATTACTGATGGCTGCACATGCGGCTACCAGTCCATGTCCGTGCTCCCCGTAAGCGAGGCATTTAGCAGGGGCGCGACATGCTACGCGCTGATGGCCGCTCTCCCCGCAGTTATAACAGCGGTATGAGCGATCCGGGCGTCTGCAAATGAAAGCAACGTGGCTACTGCCCTAGCATCTGTAGCAGTAGGCGTCCTGCTGTAGCAGCTCAACCCTACAGGACTGCCACTCCAAAAGTAGCCTCCTGTAAGAGGTGAGTTTGTTTATAAGCATCAGCTTTCGTCATCGTCGCATTTTGGCAACAGCCAAATGCCGGCCTTATTGAGATGACTTTGGTCGTCGTTTCTTCCCCAAGTACCTTATTGATAGTTCGCAGGACGTCGTCTGCTGTTGCCTCCTGGTCTAAGTCCCTGATTTTCACCGCTGCGGTTTTGGCAGCTAGACCCTTATTTAGTATTTTCACCTCCGGGTTTTTGAGGTGGAATAATCTTTTCATTTCGGTAACTGTCTTCTCGTCGTTTCTGATGTGTACGCGCACCTCTTCGTCATTGCCCTTGCGGACGGACAGGATGTTCGGAGCCATGTCCACCCCCACAGTAGCTTTTACGGACCTAAGGAGGTCCGCGTATGTCGTTTCGTTCGGAGCCATGTCCACCCCCACAGTAGCTTTTACGGACCTAAGGAGGTCCGCGTATGTCGTTTCGTCCTTCCTGAGGATCATCATCGTTGTCTTAGGCAACTCTGGGTCCTTATCACATGTTTTTCGCCATCAGTCTGATTGCGACGGTCCTCTTGTTCCTGCGAGCCCAATACTCCAGTATTTTTCGGACTCTTTCTCTGGTTGTATTTTTTTGAGAACCAGCTCCAACGGCCCAGAGACCGTTGAGGCCGCTTTTTCCACTGCCTGCATAACCTGGGTGGTAATCATAGGGTCTTCGTCTTTGAAGAAGGCTACTAGGTTTTAACCTTGGGCTTTTTTCTCCTCGTGAACGGCTCCGATGACTGTCGCGCCTGTCGTGTCCTTCACGACAGTTCCTGGGGCTACAAACTTGTCTTGAAGCCATTGTTTGGTGCTCGGGCCAGTTTCCTGGTCAGGTCTGCCACTCCTTCCGTGCCTTTTCCTTCCATGTTGGTAAGAAAACCATGCCTCTACCGCTTTCCACTTCGGCTTGAGGGGCCGTTGAAGATCTTTACCTTCGAAAAGGCCTAGTGCAGTCATTTTAGCCCGATGATGTTCTGAAAGTCTACCAATGTTCTGGATGAGAGAACTTCAATAACATCCGTCTTTTCCGTTTCAGTCTGTACAGCTACCGAGGGTATGCTCTGTGGCTCCGGGCGCTCCAGCATGGGGATGCACACTTCCTTTACAAGTCTTGTGACTGTTCATTACGGCCTTAATATGCCCTTTTGCACGATGTTTAACACAGGCCTCGTTTAGTTCCGTGATGGCCGACAGGAGAGTTTCCACCGTGTCACAGTCTTCATCCGTATCACAGCTCAGCTGGCGTTTTCGCTTGCGGGTGAGGGTTTCAAAGCTGCTATCTGAGTCAACCGCCACTCTCTTGTTGTGGGCCTCCGCCACTTCCATACTTCCGTTGGCTGGTGAGTTGTCCATCGTCTCAGAGCCACTTGGTTCTGGAGGATTCACGTTTACATCTTTAGATGCCTGCATCCTGAGCAGCAAGAGAGGTAGAAGAAAAATATGTGGAAAGGGTGTTGGGAGAAAAGAGGAAAACGTTTTAGGAGGAGGGGTAAAAAAATCAAAAATTTTTCGGGGGGTATGACAATTGATGGGGAAAATTAGGGGGGGAAGGTCGGTAAGGTTTCCCTATATAATGTATGTGGACTTAGAAAATTTTCTAAGTTCACACTGGATGATTCAAAATTGGCCGATTTATAGCTGGACCAAAAATGGCGGCCTCCAGTGAAGCTGGACTAATAATGGCTGCTGCCACAACAATTTGGACTAATAATGTCCGATGAAAGTCTGTCTTTAAAGCACGTGTTTTTACTATAATTTATAGTATTGTTTTATACACTTAATAACTATACTAACTATTAATAACTATGCTAATACTGTCCAGAACAGATAAGTAAATTATCTAATTATATCTAACAAGTTTATCACAATTAAAGCATAAATTGTAAGTCTGATAAGTCTGATTTAATCAATTTAAATCTCCCGCAGAATTAAGGAATAGCTGCATGACCTGGCAAAGAGAATCTTAAAAAGTAAATTCTAATTATAGTTTATTAATCTAGATAATTTTTATCACAGTTGGCAGTACTGTGTAGTTTACTGCGAACAACCGCTGCAAGGCGGCAAGTTACTGCCTCGTGGTTAACCTATTGAAGCTACATGCTCCACCTTGAAAGTTTACAACGCAACTAATTAATCAAGCAATATTCTTAAAAAGTAACGAGACAAGTTTATAACAGTTGTAAGATAAACTACGATCAACTGAGCGTAGTGAAGTTAGCATCCTATGCTATGCTTAGAATATTTAATAACTTGTGAATTAACGCACCAAAATTTAAATATTATATCTCAAATCACTCAGAATTTAATACACAACATGATTATAGCATAGTAAATCAAACTAGCAAAAAACCACAATTTGACAACATTGTAGCAGGAGCTAACAAGACGAAAACATGGTCACACCATAACTCGAAACATCACTCATCAGGCTTTAACCTGATTTATACTAACTAGGAATGAAAAAGTGGACCTAATAATGAATAATAAAAAAAATCTAATACGATTAGCTAAATATTTTTAAAACCTGCTGAATTGCCCTAACCCTAAAGAAACCTTTAACTTCCAGAAAAAAATCAAAACTCCCAAATTTCAGAACCTACAAACGCAGAGGAAATAAAAGAAACAATAAAATCACTTAAAAATAATAAAATATGTGAAGATAGTATTGTTGCAGAGAAATCCAGAAATATGCAGATGAACTGAGTGAAAAACTGGAAAAAAATCTATAAAATTCTGGAAAACAGAAAGAATTACAAAAGATCACATTAACACATTTTCTCCACAAAAAAGCAAATAAATTTCAACAACTACAGAGGATTTCACTGTTGTCAGTTCCATTCAAATTTTGTCCAAATTAATACTAAGTAAAATACAATCTACAACAAAAAAAGAAATCAGAATATCAAGGTGGATTTAGACCTGGAAGAAATTGTGCAGAGCAAATTTTGTCCAAATTAATACTAAGTAAAATACAATCTACAACAAAAAAAGAAATCAGAATATCAAGGTGGATTTAGACCTGGAAGAAATTGTGCAGAGCAAATCTTTATTAAAACAAATTTTACAATACCAAAAAATTATCAAAAAATATAAGAGAATGGGAGACTTGAAAAGTGAAACATACATGAAAAAATAAAAATGAGCACTAAAACTAAATTAAAAAATACAACATTCTGACCTTTGCAAATGATATTGTAATTTTTGCAACAGATATAGATAAGTGAATGTACAAGCAAAATTGGTCTTCAAATTTCTTATGAAAGAACCAACAGAAAAATTTACAGACCAAAATGTAATTTATAAACCAAATTTACATAAAAAATAAATCATATTTACAGACCAAAGATGTAATTTATAAAAAGTAATTTGATTTACAAACAAAGAAAAATTTGGGGAAAAGAAGATTACAGTTTTACGACATTTATGCAGAATAAATCACCAAAGATTGACAAAACAAATATTTAATTTCTACATAATTAGAGCTACAAAGATCGATCAGCTTAAGAAATAAAAACAGATCTAAAAAAACATTAAACATTATTTCTAAGGATTTGCATAAAGACAACGATAAAAGTTAGAAAAGCAATTCGAGAATCTGAAGTTTCCAGGGAGAAAGAAAAAGGGTATAAACCTGAATAGAACAACGGAAGAAAGACATCAACAGAGCAAAAATGAAAACCTTTTGGAAAAGGAGAAAGAAATCAAAACTACGTAAACATAATCCATAGTGGTCGGAAAGAAAAGAAAAAAGCAAAAGGAATGTAACAGAACATATAAAACAGTAAAGGGTAAATCAACTTGTTGGTAACACTTATCTCTGTGTTCCTTAAAGCTATGATGAACTAAACTGTCACATAGTGCAGTAGCTAAAAATAATGTACTATTGATAATAACCAAAACAAAGATTAAGCAAAATCTGAACATGAATAAACTAAATGTTATTTTTAAACACAGCATTGATTCGACTTGTGACACGTTTCATGTAAAAAAAATGTTTGCAAGACTATTATTAACTCCACAAAATTTTCAATTTCCACTGCCATCTTACTTAAATTTAGAAGAGCATAGAGATACTGAAAATAAGCAATTTGAGAGGAAAAAGTTGATATATGTAATATGGTGTAGAAATACAAGAAGAATAAAAGTAGATTCCCTGAGGAAAATGAACTGCAGATGAATGGAGGTGAACTGTGTACAAGATGTAGCGACAGAGTTAGAAATAATAAAAATGGTTAAGAAAAAGCAGTACATGAGAGATAAAGGATGATGAAGCTCAGTTACTATTCAGACAAACTAATTATAACACTATAGCCATATATGTAATATAAACAGTACTGTGTAAATTAATGTGAATAGGAGGTAATTTTTAGTTATGTTCTATCACTGATTCCAGATATAGTACAACTATTTCCCTCCATTTCACATTATCACCTAAAAATATCTTGCTTGTTTTGATTACACTCGAGGAACAGACTTTTATGACTCAAGGAAGACAGCAACAGAATGTAAGGTTAGTTTACATATAGCTAATAAGATAATTAGACAAAGTCTTGAAACTAGTACAATTTCTCCCTGATGGAAAGGTCCCTGTGTAAGAAAATGTAAAACAACCTTCAAGATGATGCTATTCTACATATAATAAGTAAAACTGATCCTCAAAAAAATAGTACAGAGTTACACAAAGACAGAGTCAGCAGGTGTAAAATATTCACAACTCTACTGTATGCAGAAGACTACTGGAAAGCCGTTGCAAGGCTCAAAGCCTATAAGAAAAGAACTTCTTACAGACGCCACAAGGCTTCTTCAAAACAAATACAAAAACTGGGGTACTGAGACTTGGTGAAAAGTCTTTTTCTCTGATGAGTCATTTTCTAGTTCAGGGTGTAAGCATGACATGTGCGAAAAAGCAATGATAAGTGGGTTTTGTCAATACACATCAAACAAGTTGTAAAGCGTCCTATAAGATGTTTTGGAGATGCTTCAGCTACTTTGGACCTAAAACTTTAGTGTCAATCTCTCGGACGATTAATAGTAAACAGTACATCCCATTATTGGAAAATAGGGCTCTATCAGAACTCCAAAAACTTGGCAGATTTAGTTGGAGTTGAAAAAGCTGTTTTCCAACAACATTTGGCCCCCTGCCACTTGTCAAAGTAAGTTAACCTGTTTCTGTCTCAAAAAGGAATTCAATGTTTGGATCAGTCTGGAAATCCACCACACAATTGAACCGAACTGAAAATTGATAGGCAATTGTTTAGAAAAGACTACGAAAAATGGACTGCACTCTCCAACATGATTTCTGTTATGATGATCATGAATGTGTGGCTTCATGATCAAGAAACCAAAGAAATATGCAAAAAACTTCTGGATTTGATGTGTAAATGGTAATTAAAGAGAGAGGAGGGCATATTAAATACTAAAAAATACTGCAATAAAAACAGTGCATTCTTTACATGTAATAAGTTTGATTATTTTTGAAAATATATTCTTTCACACATTTGCAGAAGATTATAATAATAAAATTAACATTTATTGTTTTATTGTTTTCAATAAAAAAAAAAGTTGATAACACAGATTTCCCCATCAAACAGTTATTTCTGATGCATGACTTTCATACATACATGCACATACAACTTAAGAATACCATATTTCATTTTTGCGAGTGTGGCGGTGCTAGCAGCCGCTGTTAATAAATTTTTACACTTTAAATATTAATTTATTTAATTCTACCGCTCACCTGTGATGTACAACATAGCATTGGACTACAGCAGTAGTCCGGCCGCTAAGCGGGATGAGGAGCGTCTATGGGAAAGGGATGGGTTAACACCTTACATCAATGGGGAACAAATCTGTGGATTGTGGATTGGACGAGATTCTAATAGAAAAAACTGCAGCAAAAAAGACCCACTGTACTGCCTTCTACAATGTGTAAAAATTATTACTATTTCTGGAGTGGGGGTGCAATTTACCAAAAAACCTTTTGCATAAAAGATTTTTTTTTTTTACTTGTTCATTTTTAGGGGTAGGGGTGAAATTTAGCAATTTTTCCTCCTGTATCTCGGTTCTTCTGGATTTAAAAAAACCTCATATATAGTAATCTGTGAGTAGTTCTGAAGATCTATAGGCCAACATAAAAAAACATTTTTTTGGGAGGGGGTGAAATTTAGCAAAAAAGTCTTATAAAAGTTATATAGAAAATAATCACAAAATAATAAAAAAAAATATATAACCTTAACTAGCTGACGCAGCAATGCTTCGCTATTGCTAGATTTGTGTGTATATATATATATAATCTATATATATATATATATATAGATTAAATGAATGCAATAAAACTTTAAAAAACTGAACATTTCGGAACAAAATTTAACCTTTCTCCTTCTTTAATCTTTTGCAAAAATTTTTTTTTCACCTAATATATATTCTGAATAGAGCCAAATTGGACCATAAACACAAATTATGATCTAAATATCTCAATCCCACCTCCAACTACCAAATTCATTTTTTGCAGAGTTATTTCTTTCCAATTAACACATTCTGAATATGAGCCAAATCATACCATAAATACAATTATTCAAAATATATCAAGCCCCCCCAGCACCACCTAATTAAGATTTTGCATAAAATCTTAAGCCCTAACTTCTACTCCCTGACCTTTCAAATTGAAAATTTAATAGCACCAATGCCACTAGTATAGAATTATACTTGGCTATAATAAACTTGGCTATAATATAGCCAAGTTTGGTGAAAATTTATCAACTAGTTCTGGAGATATACGACGATTTACATGTCAACATACATACTAATGCATATTTTTTGTGGAAATTTTGACACTATTTTTTGGTTTTCTGAGGCCCTTAGGGGTCAATTTGTCAAGATTCAGTGAAAATCATATATGCCTGATTTTGACCAGTCACCATGCTTTATCTTCAAAAAGAACAAAATGTGAAATAGTACTTGACTCAGATTTGTTTCTTATTAATGCAGAAAAATCGAAATAATACCTCATAGTAGCCTGTTCTTCTTTTAACCTTTCAATAATACTTGAAACAGGCATGACAGTTAGAATGTAACCACTCCCATCTGATGGTGGCCCCAGTGTCTTTACACCATTTACAACTGTCAATTCACCGATACCTGGTAAAACATTATATAAATAAAAATAAGTTATATAGTTATTATATGCCAATGATATAAATCTACTAAATGAAGTAATTATAACATATTATTAAGGAAAGCGAACTGTTTTCTTACACATGCACACACGTGTAAATGAGCTTAATATTTCTTCAGATTTAATCAAGCACATAAAAAAACAAGTTGCTAACTTCAATTTTTCTAAGCTACAAACAAAACAAACAAGAGTTCTTAAAATTGATATATCACTTTAAACAGATTACTATCAAAACTTATGCAATGCCATGCCATATCGATTAATCCTATTACTACTGGAAAGCTATTAAACTACCCACTGCTTATCTGATCACTAAATGAATGCAATGCATATACATTAATTTTAATTACAAAAGTGAAAAATAATTAAAGACTACATTAGTGAAATATATGTAATTAGGTGGCTAGCAGACTTTACATACTTTAATACTATACTGTGCAAATTAATTGGGACAAAGCACAAAAAACATAATAAACAACATTATTAAACATTCATTATATACCTTTATACACTGATAAAATACATGTATTAGTATGAAGAATGTCCTTTAGCAGAAATGACCTTTTGGCATTGACTTCATTAGATTAGTGCACATATTCCTGACTTCATCATCATGGAATCACGCTCTTATAGCATTATTTAATATGGCTTCTTTTGTCAAACAGTCCATCTTGCCTAAATGTCTCTTCAAAATACTCCACAAGTTCTCAGTGGGATTTATATTTGGTAAATTTCTAGGCTGATCAAGCACTAATTTGATTTTCCAGCATGAAAGTCAGACAGATTTTTAATTATGACAAGGCGTCAAGTTATGTTGAAATTTCCCATCAAAGGTTTGCATGAATGGAACAATCGTATGTCATAATATATTTATTTACTCTGTTGAATTGATCATATCTTGAACAGGAACTAAGCTTCCAGTGTCATTTCTCATGAAAGAACCCCAAAAATTCTTTCAGACTGTTTTACAGTTTGTTGGACATGTTCAGATCTCAAAGGTTTACTATCGCCTTGTCTAACAACATTTGTTTTGTAACCCTACACAGATAAGTTTCATCACTAAAAATTACCTTCTTTCGGTATCAGCAGTCCAGTTTATATTTCTGGGCACACGTTAAAAGATTTTTGTTTATTTTAGAAATTAAGAATTCTTTATTTGCTGGTCTTCTTGCATTCCGGCTAGTTTCCAGAAGTTTACGGCGTACAGTCTCATGTCAAAACTGATTGCCAGTAAATCTGTTTTAAGGTCTGAGTCTGTTTTTCTTGGATTAATTTTATTATTTCTTATTAGAATTTGAGTTCTTGGAGCAGTTTTTTGTTAGCACCCATATTTTGCTCTCTTTATTGGAGATGATCCAGATTCTTTGATAAAAACAGTACAGTGTAATTGTATTTTAAATATCAAACTTGTCAATATACCAAATTATTTAGGTTATCATTGACGTTAACTGAAATCAAGTTTATTGAACTGAAAGACATTGAATTTTATGTTTCATTAGCCAGCCTGTTTAGCCAGAACCTCGCTCAGGTCAGCCCAGGTGAATCCTGGAGCAAACCAGGGGCTCCTCGGGGCCTATCCCATGACTGCAGAGCTTGCTTTGCTCATTATTCCCAATCTGCCAGGGGGACTGGTCCCCTGGGCATAAAAAAACACTCAGTTTTTGCTTGAAACCTTCACTGGGATGCATCCTGCAAATTTTAAAGTAATCTATCGGTTGCTTCTCATGTGATGTGATGACAAACTCTGTTTATATTACGATGGTCGTCCACAAAGTAACCTCTGTTTTGAAATAAAAATTAAACCAATTGAGATGTATATAATAAAATTTTTGTATCTTAAAACTATGACTTTTCTCTACTTTTTGACATAATCACCAAACAAATTCAAGCACTTGAATTTGTTAGATATCTAACAGTTTTTGAAATTCCTTCTGCATAAAAATCTGCTGCCTGCGACCGAAGCCAACCTGTTACAGCATTTTGAAGCTCTTCATCATTGCGAACTGCTGAGATGCAA